>CM046832.1:26440973-26505174 GCA_025618425.1 Heliocidaris tuberculata | reverse complement strand
TTGTCTTGCATTTCATTAAAGTTTGACTTCAGATTAAAAAAAAAAGAAGATCCAGCAGCATGGTTACTAATGTACACCTTAGGACAAATTAAATCTAAAATATAGTACATTAATGATGTCCATTTCATTATATGAAATGACGAAGGAGTAAAATCATTATTACAGAAATAATCTTACAGAATAATTGTACACAATTAATTTTCATTGAAACAAATATATTTGTCAGATTTGTGACTTTAGCAAAATTTATTCTTCTTTTTGCCTGTTAATTAATTTTCTTACCGTATATATTATTTCTTTAAATAACAAATAGGAATTACTGAATTCATACAACGATACCATTATCACAAAAACTTTCAAGAAGTCAACTGTATGGCAATTTGAATAACTTATCACTTTGCCTGTCGATAATTATGTTTGGGCTATGTAATAGGCTATTGTCAGAATCACACAATTCAGTAAAATACAAATAAAAGTCTTTGTGATGGTGTTATAAAAGGCAGATTAGCCCTTTAAAAAAGAAAATTAATGTCTAAATATGACAAGTTAAATAAAAATATATGTTATTACTGATAAAGTTGACAATAAGCATGAAAAAAGGTGGTCCCTGACAGTTGGAAATAAACTCATGCATCTCCAAACGAACATAAAAGAAAATACTAAGAAACTGAATGATAATATTGCAATTACACCATGGCTTATAAAATTCAAGTCTGTTCTGCCATACTTGCTACCCTTGCTGGTTTGCCCCCCCCCCACCCCCCCCCCCCAAAAAAAAAAAACCAGTTGCAGCATGAAGGAATTTAAGCCCATCAACAAATAACTTAATGCTAGCAAATCACAAACATGTTTACAAGTCTGCAAAATAAAAGTAGATTTAACTGTAATTATATTGGCACTGGCTTATCCTCATTGGTCTTGCCAAGTGAGTCATTGATATGAAACAAGCATTGCATAACTTCAATTCTGTAGAGAAAATCAAATGATTTGGATGGCCTATTGACAAACAAAATTATTCATTTTCTACATGATCAACAATAGACAATCCCAAAACTACACAACGCACATCATGTCTTGGGGTATTTTTTGTCCTAAATTAGATTGGCAGGCTTATAAGTACAACAAAACACCCCACAAAAGACAGGTATAACTCATACCTGAAAGGAGAGCGTAATTGCCTTCAATTAATCACGATTTCAAACCATAAACCTACTCATAGTAAGCATAAACAAACCATGAACTAGTTTCTTTATGTTGAATCTACACTTATAACTATTTTTTATAATATCCTTTATTTCTTACGCTCTTTACAATATTCCATGTCGTATGTTTTGACAGAAAAGAAGTCTATTTGAAGTAAACAGCTGTTCCCTTGGAAGAAGTGTCAATTATTCGTGTCATCTGCAAGATACTTTTTGTCTCTGCTGATATGACAACAGACATCACATATACAGCTACCCAATATCCCAAGATTGCTACAACCATGGCATTTAATATTCCCCCAAACCAGTGTAATTTGGGGAAAAGAGAGGGAAAAGAGAAAGAAAAAAGAAAGAAAAAGAGAGAGAGAGAGAAGAGAATCAGAGAATATAGATTTCTTCTTATTTCCATCTGTACAGATTCAAAGGGATGTCAGGTTATTTCCATAGTTAACTGGCTAACTCTTCAAAACCTGAAAACTATTAACCCTGTACATAAACCCTGGGATTAAAAAAAAGAAAGAAAATACTGTTATTCATACATTCATCTCCTTTCATTCTGATATATCATTTTAAAAAAGCGAGAGACTCCTACATTTATACTCCAGGAGAAAAATGGTCCCTGCATCTGACAATAGCCTATAATTACCCTTTTATTTTGGAATATGATTATAAAAAGTAAATAAAAGTTAATGGTGTCAATAAACAAAACTGATCACTTTATTCTTTATAAACCTTGATATCGGTCACCTCCAAGACCGATAAAGAAGTGAATCTGACCATGCAAGACACATTTTGGCAAGGCTGTGATTAAGAATTGTAACTGAAACTTGTACTTTATCTAAACTTTTCCTGTTTCACTTTAATTAATTATAGGACCGAGCTAACTTTTTTTATTGAAGTCTGTATAACAAACAATGATCAACCAGAAAAGTATTTTTTATTATCATTGAAACTGCATAAGTGCAACAAATTAATAAATTATCCATTCGTCTATTTGACGGATTCTGCTTCACAGTTCATTAACCAATTCAAAGAAAGCATGTTACATATGAAGTAAGAATTGGTAGAATCAATATAGAAACTTAGAAGAATTTTAAAGTGTATCCCACTGGTACATATGACTAAAATATGCAACCCCCCAAAAAGGACTAGAATATGGACACTTTCTTCAACATAAGTAGAAAAGCAAACATACATTTACCAAAAGTAAATTAAGATCTACAAAGCATAATATCTTGTTATGCATAAAATAAGTTCTGTAGTATAACCTGAAGATAAACTAACATATATCATAATGATGTAGTCAAAACAAAATAACCATGTATCATTCATATTCGCAACATGTCACCTATGTCAAGTCAATAAATTGCTTATTTGAAGAAGAAAAACATAGAATGTAAAAACAAAGTGAAAATAAAAGAGTACTGAACATAATAGAATGAAAATACTTTAGAAAGGCATTCAATGATTAAAAACAATGTAAAGCATTTCTTTTATTCAGCATGATTTCTTTGGATTAACATCCTTTAAAAAGGAATTTAAAATAACTTGTTTTCAGTAATACTGAGGTCTCTGAAGCGTGAATCATCTGCTTTCAAATAATAAATACCAAACAAAAGTGAAGCTCTTTCTTAAGGAAGAAAAATGAATATCAATCACTGCGAAAGTTGTTAGAAATTACATAAATCACATTATACAAAGACAGCAGAGAATCCTGCAACTGATGATTTCATCCACCATCACAATTAGTTGATTCATCATGGCTTGCAATAAGAAAAGCTGAATCAGTACAATTTTGCTGCTTTCACTTCTAATGTCACACAAAAGATTTTGTTATCAGTTGCTGCCTTGTGGAAATCCTCAGACAGTGATTCATGGTCTGTCCTTGAAGTGATAAATGCCCGTCACAATTTTGCAGCAAGGCCAGAGATGTGATAATTCCACATCTAGTGATTGTATATGTATCCCTGGCATATGTGTATCCCTGGCAACGACTTTGTAATACAATGCTTTTAAAATAACTTTCTATTTACAGGCTTGCATTGATGTTCTATCCTATAATGTTCTTGTATGGCAATGTCTGTCCTTAGCTATGACCAATCATACAGTGCATGGTCAGCATGGCATATTCTCCCTGTGTCATGAAGCTATTACTGATTTTTTGGCAGATTCAAAGAACATCTGTAACAGAAAAGAGAGAAAGAGAGAATGAAAATTGGTTATCTAACGAGAATAACTAATTTTTTCAAAAGGAAAAAGAAAAACAACGCATGGCCAAGCACTTCTGGATAAATGATGAAGTACAATGTTTAAGAATGTTAAAGAATTAAATGTATGAGACTAGTCAACAATAGTTTCACTGTTTAGACAGGTGTAACATTGTAAACTATTTTACACCTGTCTGAACAAAAGGTCAGGAGGATCAGGGGAGGGGGAAGGGGTGGGGATTTGATGATCATATACATGTATTGTTTTATATGGGGGGACAATACTGATAAAACTTTAACTTTAATTAAAAGTATACAATAAAAACTGAAAAGATATCCATCTGCTAAACTAAATATACCACCCTCTTTCTACTCTTCGAGAATAATGATGCAATCCGCCCCCCTCCATCTTCTGTAATAAAAGGGGGAATCCCCACTGAAGCATGCACATGAGTCATTCCTATAAGAAGCTACGCTTTATGTTTCTTCATACTATCCTAGAAATGTCAAGCTGAGATAATGTCTCGAGGAAGTGGACTAGACCCAAGACACATTACAAAGAGAAGTAATTGAACTTAGAAGCCACAGGATACCATGAGAAGCTTTCTTCAAGAAAACAAAGTTCCTTTGCATCTGGGTATGATATTATTACCCGAAGGAAAATTAATATGGTTGACAAGCCACAAAAACCCTGTGACGTGCAACATTTACCGCGTTTACACATTGATCCGACTCGCAGGTTCGACACAAGACTCGTATCAGACCCGGCAATTTTTTGATGTATAAACAGAAAGCTGTGTCGAACACGGCAATTTATGAAAGGGAAAACAAAAAGAAAAGAAGAAAAACATAAGAAAGGAGGAAGAGAGAATGAAAAACAATGAGATTCATTAAGAATTAAGATTAAACAAAGAAATACATGAGAAAAAAAATAGAAGAGAGATGATGAAAGAAGGATAAACAAAGAAATACATTAGGAATTATAAGAGGAAACAAAGAAATACATAAACAAATATAGAAGAGAGAAGATGAAAGAAGGAAAAACAAAGAAATTCATTAGGAATAATAAGAGGAAACAAAGAAATACATAATATAGAAGAGAAAAGATGAAAGAAGGAAAAACAAAGAAATGCATTAGGAATTATAAGGGGAAACAAAGAAATACATAAACAAATATAGAAGAGAAAAGATGAAAGAAGGAAAAACAGAAATTCATTAGGAATTATAAGGGGAAACAAAGAAATACATACAAAAAAATAGAAGAGAGAAGATGAAAAAAGAAAAAAAAAACAAACAAAGAAATTCATTAAGACTCAAGATTGAACAAAGAAATACATAAGCAAACATAGAAGAGAGAAGAAAGAAAACGAAAGAAGGAAAAACGAAGAAATTATAAGAGAAAATCAAACAAAGGAAAAGTAAAACAGCTTGTGAAAGCTTGCCAATCAACCACGTTTGTGACATTATGCTACTCCCGTCTGTGATCCGCAAGCCGGGTCAAACTCGCCAATTCAATACATGTAAACGCGATCACAGTTTTCCTCCCGTGGGAGCTTGAGGCGGGTTCGACACGAGAGTCGTGTCGAACCCGCGAGCCGGATCAATGTGTAAACACAGTAAAAGAACTCATAAAATGGAGAATATTGCAAAATACATAATCTAGACATGCCTATATTCTAAATCATATGAATCCACAAAATATAAAAAAATAATTTCATGGCACATTGGTCAAATGGGAAAGGACATTATATTCTGCGTCAGAAATACATTTTCTGCCAATATTTGACAAGTTCTGGATGAGATGCTGATTTATCATACATGAAAATGCATTGTGCTGGAGCATCTCATATCAGATACATAAAATCACAAGCCGATTACTATGACTCAATGTGGCTTCCACCTGTGGCCAATATGACTCAGTTCCCTCAAACATTTACATGCAGTGATGCACATAGTATTCATCACCTGACTCAAAACCAACTTAAGAATTGATCATGAACCATGCATGATACTACACAATGATGAGAAATATAAATACATTACTCAGACATACAGTTTAACAATGATGAGGGGCTTGCAAAATAAGAGCATTAGTTTCTGTTTTTTTAAAACCAGGTGGCAAGGTTTTGAACAGAATCATATCATCGGTGGGGTGATAAAACCTTGTACATGTATCTCAAATTTTGGTGAAAATTACTTTTTTATGTTAATCTTCAAATAATCAGTCAAGTGTTTTCCTGTCCAAATCCCAGCTCTCTTACTCCAAAAATGAAGCCACTGTGGCATGTCCAAAGGAGGACAATCCCATTTCTTAGTGTTATGGCAGCCATGTTTTTTTCACTCTCCTGAACATTTAACTTTTTTGAGATACGAGGTTTTGTCGCCCCACCATCGATATACATCTCGCTCCAAAGTACCAATATGCACCTGCCTGACCTATGACATTACTACAGGGATTGTGAAATTAGGATTGTGAAATAGGGATTGTGAAATAGGTCTTTGTGAAAAGTATTTTGTTTACTTCATATGGTTTCAGAATAACTATTCTTATAATACTGTTTTAGCCACAAGGTAAGAAAAATCACTATTCTCCCAAGAAATTTGTAGTTCTTTCTTTCACTTTTATAAAATGGACCACAAATGGCATGAGACATGCTTTAAATATTAAGAGGTTAACCGCAAAGTTTTGCCCTACTGAAGTTCAAACAATGCCATGCAGAATAATTCAAGATAAAGTTGAGTTCTGGTCATGATATTGAATTGTGAAAGAAACTGTCTCAAGGCAATAGGGAAAGGTTAATTATATAACACATAAGAACTGGTGTATGCTGTAAGGTTTTGGAATCACCAAAATGATAAGAAATTGACTCAATCCTGCTGAGATGCACATGCACTGCACACAGAAATATGTGCTCACAGGACTACACACAAATGTTCGGCCCGAACATTTCAGCTGTTTCCTGTCATATTTTCAATCATATTTTGAATGAGAGGGCATTTGAAGAGCAATCCTTTTCAGGGGACATATCTATTATAATAATCTTCCAAACTAACATAATGAGAATGAGAAAGCTCACAAATTAAACTGAAAGTCTAATGTTCCACTTCCTCATAATAAGAAGTAAACTTCAAAACTAATATTATGACAGGACTTTGGTGAACTTCTGTTTTTTAAGTCAATAAAACATAAGGTACTTGACCCACCATCTATTTTTTCACACCATTTTTACTGTTCAAGCACACCACCACCACCACCACCACCACCACCACTACTACTACTACTACTACTATTACACATAAAATGAAATCTTTTGTTTTTATGTAGTGATTGGGCAAAGTCAAAATTTAAGAAAGGATTATGTTTCCTTTTTTATAAATGAACTGACCTTGCAAAAACTCTTGAAATTCTTGACATCCATTTCCTGTAGAGCTTGACAAAATGCCTGTAACAGAAGAAAAAAGATTAAACAAATTAAAACAAAACATTAGCAATAGAATTAAAAGGACCCCAACAGAGAACAGTGATTAAAGTTTAACTAAGCAAAATTGTCCTGTATCTACAGCAATGTCTGGGCTGCTATACTTCTATGTCTAGACACTCCCAAACAGGAGACATATATTGTACAAAAGGAATATTAAAGAAATCCTTATAACAAACAAAGCAGAATCTTCACTTGCTTCCTGGGTGTGACTTTATGACAATGACAATGTGCTTATTTTCCAGACATGTATCTTACAAAGCAATTCAGACTTTTAATTTGACATCACATCAGAACGTGACACACCTGTTATCATAAGTTCAAAATCAGGGGGAAAAAAAAATCATTTTTGTGGTTAATATCACATTTCTGGTTCTGTACTATGCTTACAATAGGAATTTTGATAAAAAAGGGTCATTTATCTTCTTTTTTTTTTCAACGTTTGACAGACAGAACTTGCATTTCCTGTAGTTTTGTACTTATCTAAATATTTGCATAAATTGCTAGAGTAATTTTGTTCTCACACTCTTATACATTCAGGTCACTATCAATGCACTATTAAAGAAAATTGAGTTCTGGGAATGGAGAAAACTAATTTGCGAGCTTTCTCATTCCTTTTATGTCAGTTCAGAAGAACTTCCTAACATAAATCTCCTTTGAAAGGAATCTCCTCAAATGCCCTAATATTCAAAATATGACGAGAAACAGCTGAAGTGTTCAGGCCGAAAATCCAAGCCACATGTGTGTGCAGTCCCATATACCCATTTCTGTATGCAGTGCATGTGCTTTTCAGCGAGATTGAGTCAATTTCTTGACATTTTGATGATTCCAAAACCTCACAGTACACACCAATTCTTATGTTGACATGACCAACCTTTCCCGATTGCTTTGAGACAGTTTCTTTCACAATGTAATCGCATGACCAGAACTCAACTTTATCTTTAAATTGGTACTGCTGCAAAGGGCAAACAAAGATCCTACCCTCAAAGGAGATGGTATGTGTTTGCATATTCAAGATTTTTTTTTTTGGGGGGGGTATTCATTTTTTGTCAGTGGTCAACGCAGCTGCCTTCAATCTGTCAGTCTTGTTAAAAATTAAACTTGGAGGAATCTCAATATCTCCTGAGATACTGGGAAGTTCAAATTTTAAGATATGTAAAGTCACTACTCACTAGTTTATAAGATTACAGTAATTGTGGTCCAAAATACAAATTATATTTGACTCTTATAAATGTCCCGAGAGCTGGTGAATTATGACATATTTGCACAAAGGCATATCAAACACTAAATCCTGCACACATGTACCTCAGGGACTATATTATGGTTCTGCATAAAGTTAGAGCCTGTCTGGCAGAGGAGTGGACTGAAGTAAAAAGTTCAACCCTAACAATAACATATCTCCTAGAGATCTATTATAGAAGAGCTTTTCTGCAAGGCAATGATTACTCCTTGATGCAAAGGTTTCATCTTTCTATTTATATAGTTAATATGCTGCCAATCAAGCCAAAATAATATATTTTGCTTGACATGCAAAATTAATGCAATATATATATGCACCATAGGTCATGCACAGAGCACAAATATTTTCCCAGTCCATAAATTCTAGGTTAAATGCAGTACAAATAATAGAACTGCAACTGTTGCAGAATAATTATAACTTCAAAGGGTATAATGTAAAGCATAAATTTATAGAGTTCAGTTCAAGTCCAAATGTCATTCATAAGCCAGTAAACTCAGAATAACATTTTTGAGTTGTTTTGTTCTTATTCTTACTAGAAGTTACAAGTGTTTGACATCATTACACATGCAGCAAAACTTTTTAAAAAAAGGGGTTGGGATAAAGCGACCTCACTTTACACCTACATGTAATTCATGGCAATTAAGGTCCACTGGCAGTAGTAAAAACTGAAGGATTTAAAAATACATAAAACTTAAAACTTTATTATATTGGGTGAACATTATGAAACTTGAGGTCACTAAATCTATGTGAATGTCTGTGTTTTTTTCTAATTTTTATGCTTTCCTTCCTGGATTTTCCCTCCAGAAATAAAAGGAAATTATGATGAATGACCAGGAGGAAGAAATTAAGGGTAATCCTTAAACAACTACTTTTGGATTAAACGCTATTGAAATATGACTAAGTAGACAGCAAGCACAAAAAATAACCTCTTCCTTTCCAAAAAGAATGAGAAATCTCTAAAAAAATTTGTAGTTTGCAATGTTTACAGAAGGAACAAGGACCATAATTCAGGGAATCTTTTATTTCTTAAACTTGAAATTGAATAATCCTGCTGAAAAAAACATTTTAAGCGCTTGGTATACTCATGATTACCTTCATCAAACGGCAATATTGCCAATCTTTTTTGAAAATCTACACTTGTATGAAGTTCATGCAAGAAGATGGGGTGTATGTACATGTAGGGGTATATCAGGGAGAAACACCCAATAGGGTACACCTCTAATCCTGTCTGGCAAGAATACAAACTGATGAAATTTTCCAACATAAGCGTCACGGAAATTCCCCTTCTTTTGAAACATCACCGACTTTCACGGATGAATGCACATCTGCACTAATAAAAGCATCTGAACGTTCTAGAAGGGAGGTTAACGTAACAGGTGAAAGTGAAATATCCGACATGTGCAATATCTTTAGGGATTTTATGCCTCCTGGAAGCCTATTCCTGGGCATGAAGCAATATATTAGCATAAAGGCAAGAACAAAATATGGCCTATGGTTATATACATCCTTGATCATCCACATTTTAAAGAAAATTTGGAAATATCAAGTGGATTTGCTATATGTATGCTTGCCAGAAATAATATCTCTATTCATTTCCCTACCCAGACACAAATAAACATTAACATTATGTTTATTTAATCCATTTTTAAGAGAGCATTTGGAAATACCAAGCGGATTTGATACATGTATGCCTGCCAGAAATAATATTTCTATTCATTACAAATGAATATTTCCCTACTCCACACAAATAAATATCAATACTACATTCATTTAGGTGAATAGCCAATAAAAGGACACAGATGTACTTGTCACAGTTTTACTTATCTATCATTTTCAATCCTTGTTTGCATAAAATAGAGCGCTGTGGCTACAGATAGCTTCTTTATCACAATCTTATGTTTTAAAGGTACTATCATTAATTTTAAGTATAATGATGAAAACAAGATGTGAAATAATATATATTTCCAACAAACACAGATAGAGAAATCGAACACTAGGACTAAAATTTGAAAGTTCCCGGTACATTAAATCAAATTGATACCCACTGATCTAAACTCACAGACTCACTGACATCATCAATCAAGTAATATCTAATTCAGAGTTTCAAAATGCTGTGAATGTATCTCCTCAGAAGTTGGCAGACTTGTGTAAAGCAATATCTCTAGTAAAGATATACACATGTGGCTCAGGGCTGCACATTCTCTTTACTCATGTAATGAGCTGAAAGCGTAGTGATTGCCAATACTTATATTGCATTTATATAAAAAGGCTTGCGTGACAAGATCGGCTTATTACCGGATAATCGACTGATTAGATTCAAGGTGCTAATGTGGCTCGTTTAATCCAATCAGGCCTCCTTCTTGAATGACAACAGCAGGCTTACACAACACTATGTAAACCGAAAAGGTTGCGCAATAGGGACTTTCCACATGTCATAAATACTGGGAATGCCTTCCTATAATTGCCAAAAACTAAAGAGGTTGAGGCAATACTAGACCCCAAGGTAAACCAATGGGTTGGTCTTTGGTCTACGATGTGGCTAAAATTTGCCTCTCTTAGTTTATTCCCAGTTTAAGAAGGCTTCAATGATCAAGTTCATGAAAGTCCTGACAAGAACTTTCCTATATTTATTTCTACAAGCTTTACAAGCTGACACTGCAATTTGGCTCTTCTAATCCATTTTTTAAAAAGCGAGATTTTTTAAATAAAAAGGGCATGTCCAAGGTATTTGGCCATTTGCTGTCCCATACGTTACCATCAATAATAAATCTGGAAAATAAAACCAATATGGAAAGTGTCCCTTTTCTTGATATTTAATCTGCTCTAAGCTCTAGTAGGGCTATCAACTAAGTATAATGATCAGGAACACTATAATTAATATAGTCGATATCATATGGGACGAATACTTTGGAAGTGCCCTACACCATATTAACCTATTGGATTCTATTTGATTTTGCTAAAATACACATTTTCCATAGATTACAGCTCAAGTTATATGGGTTTAGTATTCAAGTGGTTAAAGGTAGAAATACTACCGCTCTGAGTCTCTCAATGGATCAATGAGCCTCTTTAATAAAAAAATTTCTACCGGAAATGCTATGCCCAAGATCATATAAAATCACAGAAGTCTTTCTTTTGCACTCCTTTACTAAAAGAAACATCACCCCAAACCATTGCAATTTGATTAAAAAAACAGATTCCTTTGTCCGACTGCCTTTCAGTGTTTCACACAAGCCTTTGAATCAAAATTCTACCAAATTGGTTCTAAAGATGGAATTTTTATTTTACACATTTATTGTCTGATTTGTCTTTTTATCTGACCACAGACATACTTCTATATACTGAAATAAATAATAAAATTTAAAAGCACATTCTACATACTTGTAGTGGGATTTTTGTTCAATTTTTGTTCAAATTTTGTTCAAATTTTGTCTTTCATTTTCTCTCAGAACAAAAGTATGCTTCCTACCACATGATGTTGCAATGACGAGTGAATAGAAAGAGAAATATGTAGGCCTAGACAACCATCAACTATGGAAAACCGAAGACTAAAGAATATAAAGAATTACAGAGATTTAAAAACTTACTGAACAAAGCTTGAATTAAATATTAACAGGAGCTCAATCTACAACAGAAATACATTACCGTGAATGATACATTAGAAGGCAAGAGAAAGAAATGGAACAAATAGAATAGAGTATACACATGTATATAATGGCAGGGAATAAGCCCCCCCCCCCCCCCCATAGCCAGAACTCAAGATTAGCTTTAAACCACCATTCTACTTGGAAAACAAACAGGATATCCTCAATAAATATTTAGAAACCACAAATCCTTTTCCCATTCTGTTTCATTTAAATGTTATATAAAATAAATAAATTTTTTGTACAGGTGCAACTCAGCAGTTGAGGCAGTCTTTTCCCCGCACTGATTTGTATATAAATCTATTCAAAGTTCCTAGCTCACTACGATTAACGTTATTGCTACATGTATAGAGTATTTGGACACTAGTATTTATCTGGTTTTCACTTATTCATCCTTTTGGCAAATAGAAATTGAAATATACTATGAATTTTTTTGAAAAATATTTCATTCTTGATTTTAATGCTTTTTTATCATTGCCTATGAAATGACATCATTTCACTTGTATTATAGAGAGTAACTCTCAATAAAAATTATCCATTAAACCTATAAAGAATATAGAATATAGAATACCAAAGTTCAAGAACTTAAATTTTTTTTTTTTTTTTTTACTGATTTCATTATTTAAGTACAGTTGAATTGGTTCATCCATTCTTTGGAAACAGGGCTAAATATGAATTGCGTTGCTAGATGATCATTACTGATAATTGAGGTCTAAGGTGAATTGACATTCAAAGAACATGATAATGAGTCCACTGACTCAATGAATGCAATTAACTTGAGATCAAACAATGTTCAAGAGTTCAAAGAGCCTAAATTCTGGAAGGGGGGGGGGGGCGTCTGTGAGGCCTCCATTTTAGTTAGGGATTACCTATAACAAAGCTTCATTCAATAAATATATATTTAAAGTAAAAACAGGTCAACAAATATGTAAAGTTGTTAAGGACAAGTGTTTCTTATTTCTATTATGATTACTTATCAAACACTGAACAGACTTGCCTGTTTCTTGGACACAGCGTTTGTTCTTCATGTAATGATAGCAACAGTTATATGAGTATACAGGTGTGTTTTCCAAAAAAACATTTGTGAATGCCTTTAAATAACAATGGTGTATAAATCCCCTTGGTAATTCTACTTTTTTGGCATTCTAAGATAAGCCTAAATTCCTTTGATGAGTCAATCCATCTTCAAGGAAGGAAGGATAACTTGACAAAGCCATATACTTCAAATGAATATGAATTCAAGCAAACTTTGCAACTTCAAATATACAAATATCACACCTATAAATAATCGTCTTCCCCCACAAGGTGTAGTACTTCCTCGTTCAACCTCTTGAGGACATCTTATCAGGAAACATGCTTAGACAAGACAAGGTGCTATGATATCATTATTTACAATGTGGATCGATTTGGGAGTATTTCCTTTTTTGTTTTTTAAATGCATTTGTAGAAAAAAAAATCTCCTATTCTCAATAAGAATGATAACCCATAAAGTTGCTCTCGGTCTTGAGATTATTTGAAATGTTTTAGTTGGTGCATCTCAGACCGCAATCAGATCAAAATTAGGACCATATATTTCCAAAAGCCTTGAAAGAGAAAAGTGGATGAAAATAACAAAATGAATTTCTACTTAGGAGGGGAAATATATTTTTCTCTGAAACATATTCTCTTTCTGAAATTCCAAATTTATCTAATTTACCTCAATAGATAAAATCTAACAAATAAATTCTATGCTCAATAGCAGAGTTATCAGTGGTACTGTGGTAGGATTTCCTTTTCTTTCTTTCTTATCTCACTTTGATTCAGTGAAATGCTGGATACCTACATTCACATACAGTGAAACCTGTCTGTAAAGACCACTCAAGGGAGACAAGAAAAGCGGTCTTTATGAGCAGGTGGTCCTTATGGACAGGTTCCTTTAATACACATTTCAATGAGAAACATTGTTCGAGGGAAACAAAAATTGTGGTCTTTATAGACAGGTGGTCTTTCTATATAGGTGGAGGTGGTCGCTAAAGCAGTTTTGACTGTATATGCACAAACCCTGATTAAACCTAATGATTGGTATTATACAGTGAATGACCTAAACGTGCATTGTGTATAAAAGGCTCATTCAGACAAAATGCAGTGGACCACCTAAAAATCACCAGAGCAAAATTTTGCATGTAAATAAATGCTGAGAGGCAACATTGGAGGAGGGGGTTACAAAACACAAAGCTATGTATAACAAAGGCCGCTATGCACATATAGTCACTAATCTGTGCGTTATGAGATACAGAATTCCAAAGTACACTAGTTTACACTTATCTCATTTATTTTTTCTCAGCATTTTCTTCCAAGGGCAATTCTGTTCAGTGTGTCCCTTAAGACACATGTCTTTCTTCCTCAAATTTCATTAAAAAATGAAGAAACTCTCAATATGACCAAATGTTGAATAATGGTGCTCATTGGTATCGCTACAATTAGTCAGGGTAATATCAAGAGATTTTTTATTCATGGATGAAATACATGAATAAATGTCACATGTCATACGGGACACATTGCACAGAAAACGGTATAACACTTCATGTCTGAATGGGTCTGAATGATTGGTTTTACAGGTTTGTAGCATTTTATAACTTGTACCATAAACACAATTTTTAAAGCTAATACCTTGAAAACAATGAAAACACTCTATAGTAGGTAAGAGAAAACAGCATCATCTGAAACCTCTTAATATCAATATGTAACATGAATACATCATGACAAAGAGATTTCAGATTAATCCAGAAACTGAAAGCTTCTAAAACGGGATTTTTTTTTTCTTTTTTTAGTCTGTATTAAAAAAGTTTTAAAAGAGATACTCAAATTTGAAGGGTTTCAAAATGACATTATATTTAATATGAAACTGAAACTGAGGATATGAGAGCGAATTCTAAATACAACCATGCACAGATCTATTTCATCATTTCAAGGTTCTGCCACATCTGAACATGTAAATTCTGGACTTCTAAATGTAGTACTATCAGGAAGTATAGATTGGATTGACCTTTGTCGAATATTTGATTTAAAGAGGTTGGGTTCCAGTAAAGGTGAAAAAATTATTTGTGAGCTTCCTCATTATTTTTATGTCAGTTAGAAGAATACAACAGAGAAAAAAGGATTGATCTTGAAATGCCCCTATGTTCCAAATATGATGAAAAACAGCTGAAATGTTTGGACCAAACTTTCATGCCACATGTGTGTGTAGTCCCATATAGACTCTTCTGTGTGAAGTGCATGAGACTGTCAGCATTATTAAGTCAATTCGAAGGATCAACAATAAATAAAACTATTCAGCAGCTAGAGGACGTCAACAGATATTCATCAAATGCTTGCTTTTGATTTGCTGACGCACGATGCGGGAGCAGTGGGTCCAGTTTCAATTGTGCTGTCCACTTCCGGTCCTTTCGCTTACAGTATATTGCTATTGGTGTGCGTCAGTCAACTTACTTCAGCCTTGCATCGACAGACACGGCTACGAACGACATGATACAGTACTATCATTTTCCTCTGACCAGCACACTGTTGCTATGCAACGGAACCCCATAAACATTGAAATGATTTAATCAATGTTTAAGTCACCTTTCGATAGTATTTTAGACCCACTCTTGAATAAAACATATCAGCTGGTCAATAGGAAAACTCATAACACGTGCCTGTGCCAGATGTAGGCGTCACAACAAAAGTAATACAGTGCATATCCAAAAAAAGAATACCCAACTTTGATAGCCCCTAATTAAAAAGCTATAATCAATGTGATCTTGAAATCTATTTCAAGGCAAAGAGTAACTTGTTTTCTGTCTAATGATACCTCATTCATTTTTTTTTTTTGCCACAGATGACTGAGCATCAGTATTTTAAAAAATTGTTGTCAAAATCTCCTTGTTCCAAGTTAGGGCTGATGCAATGAATGTTGGTCAAGCCATACGAATGTGTTACTTCAGGCTAGAAACCTTTTAAAAGATGAATTCTCTTTCATGCTTCAATGCTTCATTGTATAAAGCGATGCAGGGTATCTAAGCTTTCACATGATCTTGTTTCAATCCATATGATAGTCTCATTTTATTTTAACCGCCTTCTAACTCCTTGTCTCATGATAACTAAAAACGTGCTGCAGTGCACCATTTCACCAGCATAAGGTGTTATCCTCGAATAGCACATGAACTCAATGAACTCAATGGTTTACTGACTTTAAAGACTGAAAAAATATAAGGAAGGATACATGTGTTGAGAATTACCAAAGTAATTAATAGTAGACTTTCCTAAAAAAAGATAGCTTCTCAAACAAACTTTGTCCATTCTGAATGACTCAATAAAAAGGCTTTCCTTAAATAAGGGATGCGGATGAAACCGAGATGGTGTCAGCATGGCAAAGAAAATATCATAAATTATGCTTATAATAAGCCTATTCTTGAGTTTGGGTTGACATTAACAACTTTTCAATTCATATGCACAAAATCAATTGAAATAACTAAGCATTACTGCTTTCGAACTGGAATAACATATGCATAATTGGTTTTGACGCAAATTTGTGGCTTTAGCCCAGACTTGGTATAAGAGGATTTTGACAATACTTTTTAAAAGCCTGCTGCTCAGTCATCCATTGCAGCACGGTTATGAATAAGATATCATTTGACAGAAGATAAGTTGCTCTTTACTGAAATAAATTTTAAGCCCATAGAGGTAATAGGTTCTTAATTAGAAGCTACCAAAGTTGGGTATACTTCTTTTGATACGCACTGTATAGTGCCATCATCGGCGAATGTCTTGCAGCTATTGTTGATCTCTCAATTTTTTTCTCATTTTGATTCCAAAACCCGAGAGCATACACCTCTTCCTATGTACAACATAATCAACCTTTTCCAATCGCTTCCAGACTTTCTTTTTTTCCCACAAAATAATCGCATGACTAGACCTCAACTTTATCTTTACAGAGACATAAGAAATTGGGCTTGAGGTTTAGTTGAAAGTATGGAAGTGTAAACTCACCTGGGCGGAGTCTGTGTCCACATGGACTGGCAGAGACATAAAGCATTCTGTTTGAAGATACTGGATTAGGTTTAATCCATCTTTAGTGTAAATACTCTTAAGTACTGTTGAAGCTTCAGCTAAGGCCTGTAGAGGATAAAGAAATGAGGAATTAGTCTTAGAAGAAAAAAAACCTATTACAGTTGGAGTCTATGATTTATAAACCTTTTTGTAAAAATTTCCATTCTAATAAAAGGTACTGATAATTCTGAAATATGGATTTAGTTCCTTATGATAATACGGAAGAAAGTATAAGAACTCTAAGCCACAATCTAATAATCATATTATAGTTTTCAATTTGATTAATGTTTCATCAACATCTATGGTTCTTTGTTCAAAGGAACATTAATAAACAGCACAATATTTGAAGTGAGAATAATTTGAATCTATATATTATCAACAAAAAAAAATAGTTTGAATCATTTTTCCTCCATCATTTTGATATCAGTCAGGAAATCATAAAAATACACTTCACATAAAAAGCAATTACAAAATAAAACTAAAAATCAAATCTTATTGAGAAAGTGAAAGATCTGTTTAATTGAAGCATGATACATCACAATTATAACATTTTATTGTAACAAACAATATGGCACTTTTTCTTTCTTTCTCTCTCTCTCTCTCTATCATCATATATAGAAAGATGGATTTTATTCACCATAACGGTTTGTGCATCAGAGAGGTCAAAGGTCTTCTGGAGAGGAGCTAAGAAGCAGGCCGGAATGACATACTTGTAGATGAAATCTCTAAAGAGAGGCATTCCTCCGTTCCCACCCCAAGACTCTATCAATCTCTTCAGGATGTTGAAGCATGTCTTGATCATCTGGACAATAAACAGGAAATTATTACACATTAATTTAAGATCATCATCATCATTATTAAAGGGTACCAATCACCAACAATAATTTTGCTCTGTATGTTAGAAGTTGCATGTCATTATACCATATTCAAAATATGGGCTTTGAATATTAATTCTATAAAGAGATATTGCAATTTTAATTACACTCTCTATAAGGGTAAAAGCGACTCGAAAGTAGACCACTTGATGCACCTGTACGCACTCGCCAAGGTAAAGGCTCGCGCGGAACCAAACTCTGAGTTCGGTTCCGCGTGAGCATTTTCATGTTATCCTTTATTTCCTTCATACTCATTAACTGTTGACCTATAGAATACCAGACAAAGTTCTTTGGGGTTGATTTTATACTTTCTAGCTGTACACAAATTATTTTTTCAGGTGATTGGTACACTTTAAAAACAACACCAATGATAATATGTCATGTTTATAATGGGTAGCCTCATCGGTATCAATACTGTTCTCACTGCAATGACATTATTAACCTGGCTATAGGCATGTTACCATGACTAATTCATCATATGGCTACTACTTAAAGGGAAATCCAATCTTAATAGCAAGTCGCTTTGAAAGAAAGAGGAAAAATCAGAGAAGCCGATTGGTGAAAGTTTGAACGAAATCGGACAAGCAATAAGAAAGTTATGAATTTTTGAAAGTTGTAATCACTATACATATGGGAATTTCAAATTGGCCGAATAGGTAATGTCACTGTGATGTAGCTTTGGACAACTCCCCATTCACCCCAACACACAAAATGACTAAAATGTCACTTTTTTCAAAATGTATTACTCAGTAGGATCTCTTTCTTTCATGAGGACCTATAACAATATGCTATCTCCAATATATTCTGAGTACTGCCCCGAGGGTAAAAGCGCCTCGAAGAAAACCGCAAATTAATGATATTTTTGTGTACGACAAATGGGAGAGTTGTCCACAAACAAGTCACAATCGAATCACCAAATTGCCAGTTTGAGATTCACATAGATGTAGTGGTCTCATTTTTCAAACATCCATAACTTTCTTATTCCATTCCTTGTCTGATTTCTTTCAAACTTTCACCGTTCTGTTTTTCTTATTTTTCTGCTTTCACACAAATTATCTCATTACCAAGGTTGGATTGCCCTTTAATCAAGTTGAGAAAAATTGACAGAAAATGACCAAAATTCTACATTAAGATTTCTCGTAATGGCTCTTTTGGGATTTTCCAGATCTATATTCATTGTGTGTGTGTCTGTATGTTTGTTAATATACATATGTAAGAATATATTTACTCTCATGGGTTCCTTCATAATTATTTAAAACAAAACAAACAACAAAGAAAAAAAATGACCATATGTGAGGCATGTGTGCCTTAATCTCAATTTCATTGCATAACATCAGTTCACATAGTACAATATACTGCACAATATTTAGGACAAAGACATTGAAGAATCAAACAGACATTTCTGTACATTCACCTCGTAAACAAACCACAAGGGATCTAAAGGATATTATGGTCACATCTCCTACATTTCACAGAAACTATGGAAAGGTCATGAGAGTGCTTTACAACAAAAAAAAAACAAAAAAACAGATGACATTTAGAAGAGATTGCTTTATCAGGGAAGCTGTATAAGCTTACAATAAGACCAGAAGACTGGTAAATAAAAACAGACAATAAAAAGATCATGTATTATTAAAAAAGAAGATGAACAGGAAGATGAATAGATCATATAATGTCAGAGAAATGATATATACATTACAAAGATTATATATACTTTATAATGCCTATAAAAGGGCCTATAAAAGTTAAATAAAGCTATGAACAGAATTAAACACACTTACCACAGGATCTGGTTCCTCAATTGTGGCACGAACCACGCTCAATAATACCTCCTCAAAACATGGTTGCTCTGAAACAAAAGAAAGAAACAATAACTAGAGAAAAAAAAGAAGAAAAGAAATGGGAAGTACTGCAGTTCTTATGACATGACAGAATTATCCAATTATTGTGGGTTAGTTGTCATTTTAACTGGGATAAACACAAACTTAAGGTGGTTTTTATAGCAATATTGTTATCTGAAAGCCATAATAGGTAATAAATATTGAAGATTCAACATCCTCTTATCTTAAACAGACAATATGAAATGTTGGCAAAGGGATTTTTATGAAATCCTCACTAGCAAATACAATCTAAACATGAAAAAATTAGACAGAAATATACCATTTCACACACGATTCACATCCTGCATAATATTCTGTCCCTAACTACTGACATATACCAGTAAAAAAAAAAAAAAATTCTATGTATACCAGTAAATTTTTTAGTTTTTTTTATGTTCAATGATGATGATGCAAAAACCTGAAACCACTGTCATTCAAAATGCCTTTCAGAAATCTTGTCTGATATTTTATGTATAATAGGGTTTCAAGATAATATAGTTTAGGGGAATGTTCTATTCATTAATACAAAGATAGTAGAATGAACAATTCAGAACCAAGGGTTCTCTGGAAGGACTATCTTCAACAGTAATTAATCAACACTACCAAAATCTTTGCAGCACAGCAATGATTCATATTTCAATTAATCTACATACTCATGCTTTAGGAAATATGACTATTTTCAATTATTTCATGGCCTCAAATTAAAATGTACATTACTATGATGCCTACATGACAATTCAGTTAGCTTACTACCCAAAATGCTTAGTTACAATGCCATCGATACATTTTTCTGTTTACAGAGAATACAAATATACTATTAATACATGGTTGGGAGTGCGTTAGTGCGATCTGGCAACACAAAGGTTTTTATCGTGGTGTACTAACACACGAGGCGTAGCCGAGTGTGTTAGACACCACGATAAAAACCTGCGTGTTGCTGGATCGCACTAACGCACGAACTCACAACCATGTATTAATAGTTTTATAAAACGGGTCTACAATTTTAGTGTTTTCTTACAATCTTAGTGTTTGATCCGGATTAGCCGTGCGTTAGTCCCCTCGCCGTGCGTTATCACTTTTTTTTTGCACGGTCACGTGATGTTGTTTGACCAATCAGGATGGCTACATTCTTGAACCCGTTTTATAATATAATATAACACATGCCAGATGGTACAAAGCTAAACAAATTACAGGAAGTGCAATTCAATATCGAACCATATGTTTATACCTCATTCATCCTCTTTTTTTAAGTTCTACATGTCAGTCAGTGCATATCTATTGCATTATGTATGAATCAATCAATCATCAATGTACTACAACAGAATGATTGGATGTAATAAAAAATAATATCAAAGGTAAACCAAGAAAGAAAGAAAGAAAGAAAGAAAGAAAGAAAGAAAGAAAGAAAGAAAGAAAGAAAGAAAGAAAGAACGAACATACTATGTAGCTTCATACAGAAAATTTTAATTTCACTACTAAAACAACATATTTCATTCCTTTAAATGAATGTAACCTTTTCAGTAAAGTGCTAAAAGCAATTCCTGGGGGTGTATTCTGAGATTCAATTTATCTCAGATAAAATCTGAGATTTTAAGTCGGTGAGATAAAAAAAACCCCTAAAATCTGTTTAAATCGGTATTCTGAGAACCATTTTAGTGAGATTTTATCTCATCTAAGACACGCCCATTTAAGTTTAATTTTATCTTTCCCACAAATATGATGGGCGTAAGCATTTTAAGTTGCACATATCATGCGTACAACATGTATATGCATACAAGAGATATGATACTGAGATGAAATACGAGATAAAATCAGGGATAAAATGTAGTCTCAGAATACCACTTTTTTTCAAAAAGATAAAAAATAACCAATTTTAGAGATAAAATGGTCCTCATAATACCACCCCAGGGGGTCTGTAACATAAAGAGATACAATTAATCTTACGATTGATATCAATCATAAGTCTATGGCAAACATGTACTGAAGAGATACAATTGATCGTAAGTCTATGGCAAACCATGTACTGAAGAGTTACAATTGATCTCTTTATGTTACAGGCCCAAGGTCTATAATGTCAGTGTTCTTATTTATACACTGTATACTGAAATATGAACATATGACTTATCACAATACACTGTACTTCAAAGTTGTGATTAATAGAGTTTGTAAAATATAAATCTTCTCTTTTATTTTCTATGTATTCCGATATTCATCAACAGAGGTAATGACACACAATTAAATTTCCTGTTATATGATCAATTTCCAGCTAAATCTGTTTTTTTATAAATCATTAGAAGTATTGTGATCAAGTATATTTTAAAAATACAATTATTCATTTATAATTTCCTCCCTATCACTGTCACTGAGACTGAAACAGAATACGGAAACACTGGTACTGAAAAAAAAAAAAAAAATCCATTTGAAGAATGTACTAATCTACCAGCCAATTGGCTAATCTATCTTCAATAGTTGCAAAGTTGCCAAATGTTGATTAATTACTTTGCAAAAGAGTACAAAAATTGAGATTCAGATTCCATTATAACCTAAACCCAAAGAAACTAAAACTACATGTGATAAATATTTTCTGGTCATTAATCATCACTAACCCCTGGATAAAATAATTAATTAGACCTCGATGGTTTCTAGACTAAAAATAAATTCATATAAAGCTACGAAAAGCATCTGATTGAGCACCTTTTCAGGCTTATATTCATTACTAGGAAAGAAAGAAAGAAAGAGGAAGAAGAAGGGGGGGGGGGGGGAATGACCACTCCTACCAATTGCCCCATTCATCTTTGATCTACAAAAATATGTTGTTTGTATTGAGTAATTACTATTAGGTTTCCTAATAAAGTAATCTTTCTGATTCTGATACACTAATCTTGAGAGTAGATTTTAGCAAATAACACCCCCACTCCTAGAGTTCTTAATTAAAGGGATTGATTAACTTTGTGAGAAATTGTGAAATCAGCTCAAATGCCAGTGAATTGTGTGCACTCCTCTAACTACATATATAATTAAGGATATGTGAAAGTATGAGAGAAAATGGAACCTGTTTACTCTGCTAAAAAAGAGAAAATCGTGATTAATCGCTAGCACAAGTCGCTCGGCTTCGTCGCTGCGCTGCAGTCACAAAAACCAAGCACCAGCGCTTGGCGATTTCGGAGCGGTTTCCAGCCCGTACGGTATTCTGTGATAGAGCAAGGTATGCCAACCGTAAGATTTCTTTAGGGTTCGGTGGTACTCTATCCCGACATCAATGTTCAATCGTAAATATCTTGATACATAGACGACCGATCAGCTTATAAAACTCAAGCGATTCCTGTCTGACCTAAAGGTTTGCAATTATGATTACAGAATTAGCTGGAACAGTGATTTTTTTTTCAATCCTGGGCAAAGTTAATCAATCCCTTTAAAGCATATACTGTATTTACATGGAAAATGAAACTCACTACGTCAACTCTTCCAGTCTGCAACAAAGTCTAGGCTCTATTGCACTGTGGCCAATCAGAACGTTGTAGCTTGGTCCAAGTTGGATTCTGATTGGCTGACACTAAGTAGGTAAATTGCAATTAAATTGCAATTTAATTGCAACTAGTGTCTAATCAGTACCTTCATGCAAAGGAGCATAGATCTCATTGCACATGCTGGAAGCCTCGTTCACATTTTGCATATTACGCCATCGCCAACAAAAACAAAACAAAACAAAAACCAATATGGCAGCAAAGTAAAATGACATACGCACAGTGTGGTCCACATGCCTGTATCTTTCCATTACACATGAAATTTATGCTAAGTATGCTTTGGGGCATCTGTTGCATGTAATCAGTTTTTTTTCCACCTCCACTTGCCCACTCAATTACATGTCGTTCATTTGAGGCCGTTTGCCGCATCAGGTCATGTCTGAACCAGGCTTCGTAAGGTATGTTTTTCTTTCTTGCCTTGAGAGTAGTGTTGGGTTGAGGGGTGTCAGGAATAAGTTGGATTATATCATCGTCGTTTTTACAAACTGACGAATCCGTGCGCGGTGCGCAGAAACGTGAATTGGCGGGTACAAATTTATAGATCTAGATGTTCTTAGATAATGGAATTTGCTTTCGTTGCATAATTTCATGTATCGATATATTCATCAAAGGAAAGCTTATGACTTTAATTTTGAAATGGTGTATAGTATTATGTATATATATACGGAATAAGGAAGCACTGGCCATTCAAACAAGATTCCTAAAACTGTTTTCTCCAAAGCGCGTATTTGCGCACGTGCGCGGATTCGTCAGTTCGTAAAAATGACGACGATATGCCCCAACCTAACAGTAACAAAATCATTCACAATTACCAACAAAAACAATAAGGTAAAATCAGGCAGCAGATTACCTTAAAGGCTTTGTTCATATTTCACTTGGCCAGCGCATCATGATAATCACGTCATAATCAAAAGATGATTATTCATATCAAATACATTTGCATATATTCATGACTTACCTTGGTGACTAATAACCTCCAGACAATCGTTCATTGCAATGCATTGGAGGAACTGAAAGTAGCATCTCCTTAAAGTCTGTTTATCAATGGTAGCTTGGGTATCGGCTTCTTCAGCTGGTTGTTTCAAGACTGTATCGATGGTCCTTACGATGGGCATAAACACTGCTTGGAGGAACCGGATGATGGTTTTCTGATGACAGAGCAAATAAAGAGAGTGTTGTAACATACTTATTGACATTCAATAATATTTAAAAATTCAAATATTACTGCCAAGATCAAAATCACATGTTTAAAACAATGACATATGTGCCCCATCCTTTACTCAATTCATTATCAGTTTCTTTATTTTCATTCCATCAATTCTAGCATCCAATGCAATGGGCTAGTTTCTGGATTATTGCACAATATAATTATATCAACTGTATCCCATTTATGCAGATGTGATCCCAACAAAATCAAACAATAGAAAAAACTCAAAATCTTCGTATTTGCTACAATAGAAAGATCATCATATCCATGCACTTTTTAACTGCTGTGTCAGTATGGACTCTTCTAAAAAGGTGTGGTAAAAGTAACAGGTATTTATTGGGCTGCATTTGTTTCACATACCATTAGCTCCCCTGACAATTTTGTCAAAAAGGACAAAATGCCTTAAGATACCATTATCACAAATTCATGTAACCTTTTACCAAGGCCGCAAGCTACCTTTGACCATCACTCAATTTGTTTGATTACAGCTCTGACAATGACAGCTAATAAAGACTCTTCACAAATACACAGTGGTATGTTATTCTAACCCACTAAGAATTTGACAGTATTCCAACAGAAGTCCCTGGACAACCATTGTCTCACATACAGATGGTGAATACCCTTTACTCAAGGTGGACCTTGTATCTCTCTTTGTGTTATCTAATCATGCACTTTTTAGTGAGATACAATGAACAATGGTTATTCAAGCACATGATGAACATATGACTGACATTTAAGTAATGAGGACAATTACTTTGGGGTTATCAAGTGGTTATAAAGTTAACCTTTTAAACATGTTTTGATTAACTGCCTATTGTTTCCTCGATTGAGTTCAGTATTGGACAAAGATTCTTGAGCAATCATACCGCAGAGATCACGCAAACACTATCACTTCTATAATGTAAACTTTCACCTTATCCTGTCATAATACACTTCTAATATCTATGCAAAGTTTCAAACTTCATCACCCTTCCATGATGTTGTGGTAAACGGTGTTACACAAACAGACAGATGGACACGTAAACAGGACAGTGAAATTGATAGATGGATTGACTGATAGGAAAGTTTGTAGATAAAATTACACATTCTGAAACCAAATGATGGACAGACGGATTGACTGACAGAAGAAGAGTGAGCAGATAAAATTACACATTCTGAAACCAAATGATGGACAGACGGATTGACTGACAGAAGAAGAGTGAGTAGATAAAATTACACATTCTGAAACCAAATGATGGACAGATGGATTGACTGACAGATGGAGAGTTTGTATATAAAATTACACATTCCAAATCCCAAAGAATGATGGCCCACATATTGTGGACTAAAGTTCAATATCAGTCCAAGATCTTAACCCCCCAATGGGTGATTTCAAGTTCGGTGTTGGTGTTGGTGTTGGTGTTGGTGTTGGTGTTGGTGTTGAGAGCATGAATTGGGCTGCTGATTCTAGCCCCAACACCGAATTCGGGTTTATAAAAATAATACCAATCACATTATTGATAGCTCAACACCTAGTGAAGTCAGTCCCAGCACCAGCTTCATTTAGGTTCGGTGTTGTGGCTGGTGCTAGTTTTGCCCCAACACCAACACCAGCTGTCAACACCGAACTTGAATTCACCCACTGTTCCTCCCTCCTCACCTTGAACTTTGAGATGATTTGGTTGATAAGGGGCATAAACTTGTGCAGGTCCCTGGCTTCAGACTTCTTCAAGAGATGCTCCACAGCTACCGGTACATAGGGTAATACAGCTTCCTCTAAACACACCACCATCCTATGAAGATACTGTCTTACTGAGGCATGGACGATGCCGTGTTGGTGAGGGACGTCTAGCGCCCTCAGGAAGACGTCCAAGGCATCTGTGTAGCATTTCTCGACTCCGCACTGCTTGATTGTCAGCTGAGAATGGAATGCCTTGCTGGTGCGACTGGATAGGGGAGAAAATGATATGGATTTAATTTTAACACAGGAAAGTTTTGAGTAATATTACATTCAGTTGTCATACTTTATTTCATATCTTAAAAGCAAAATAGTGCATGAGGCAGATAATATTGATCCATTTTAATGCAGAGAGAGGTTTATATCTTATGAATTTCATATAAAAAATGCTTAGGAAAGATGATTCACTGCAAATTGTGGTGTGGTTATTGTGCATTTAAGTTACTCATGGCTAGAAACATATGTAAGCACATTTTCAATGTAATATGATTTGAGTACCAATCACCTGAAAAAATAATTTGTGTATAACTAGAATGTATACATTTAACCTAAAAAAAACTTTACCTGACCTGCTATGGTGGGTTAATGGTTTAAGGAGTATGAAGAAAATTAAGTTACACATAAAACCCCCTCACGCGGAACCGAACTCGAAATATGGTTCCCCACGGGCCCTATTTTGTACAAGTGCGTACAGGTCCGTCGATTAGTCTACTGGCAAGTCACAGTAATGTTTATTTAGAAAGTATTCAAACTAGCAATATCTCTTTATGAAATTAATATTTGAAGCTCATACTTTGAATATCGTATGGCGACATGGAATCCCTAACATACAGAGCAAAATATTTTTTGGTGATTGGTACTCTTTAATATAACTTATTACTAGAATGTAGGTGATTTATTTTACTCAGTGGTTTGTATTGAAACATCACACAAGCTTCAAACACAAATTCACCCTCTATAAAACATCAAATCATAAAATAGATAATAAAGGCATCAGGAAAGTACAGCTACATTCCTCCCTATGAAATAAAAATATTAACCAAACTTTCCCTTTATCCTCAGAAGAACATAAAAATTATATATAAGCAATGAAAATGACAATACCAATACCAATACCAATACCAAATTTGAGAGATATCATTTCACTTGCTTTACAGGACATTCTGGAAAATAAAACCAGAGATTTTACAGATGTTGACATCTGAATACAAAGGTGTTTTCCCCTGACGAAATCAACTACCTGTCAAAAGAAAATTTGAGGCCGCCAATGGCAATATCGCTGATTTTCAAAACGTCATAACCTTGGCACAGAGAGATGGTTTTCTTACCAAATAGAGGCATTGAAAGGTGAGGAATGAGGATATTGCAACATTGCAAGAGGGAAACACCTGGGCCCTGTTTAATAAAACTTGTTATGAATAACAACTGTCTTACTATTTTGACAAATTTGGTAGCAGTCAATCAAATGCAATGATTTCAGAACCTTATATCAATGATTTTAACTTATTACTAATAACAAATTTTATGACACAGGGCCCTGGAGTCATAATATTTGCTTAACTGTAAACAGACAGCACAGAATCAAACTTTTCGATCTTGTGTTATGCATGCTTCTTATCGATGCCAGATCATGAAAACATGAGTACAGGGAGTTCATCAGCTCAATAAATACATAAGAGAGAAACTCTTCAAAAAGACAGAGCTACAGATGTCCTGGGGATAGGGCCCCCTGTATGGTTCTAATGGGCAACACCTCTCATTTGATTTTCTTTTCTGTTCTTTTCTTTTTGTTTTGGAGAAAGGGAACTTTACATCAAAGTGGTATAATTGCCTTTCTTTTTTCGCAATTAATATTTGCGGACATATTTGTTCCTAAAAAAAGATTGTACACAGAAGTTTGAAAATTAGGTAATTAAAAGAGAAATTTCACATAGTGCTTCACAGAGGTTAAACTACATGTACACAGAAATATCAACAACCCAGTAATAACATGCTATCTCAGCTGCGTACTTCCCTTATCCCTAAAATTCAACTTGGCTCAGCATATTTACCTGTCCTATAAAACCCTGATAATGTTGAGATTCCACTTTTTAAACCTTTGCACTTTGTCTAATAAGTACTGATTAAACACATATGTTAAGATTAAGCTTTATCTCTAATGCTTGATATTGAAATGAGCAAATACCTGAATTGCACAGTAACATTTAAAGGTCAAATAGTACACTGCCGATATGAAACAATATCTATCAAAACATCATCTACCAGTTTGGGACCCGTATTGATTCATGAAACTGATGTAGAGTATAAAATTGGAATTGTGGCTGTTATGTATGACATTTTAGGTTGCTTTATCCTGCCATTGAAACCTATTCATATGAAAAACAACCCATCATAAGAAAGACCAAATCAAATAGGGGATTACACAAACAGATATTTCACTTTTTATAAACTGTCTCAGGAGGGGCATCTCGACAGCATTGATAGCAATATTGGATCTTTTACTCTAGAGATTACAGGAACATGAAATATACTCTATTAACCCACTAAATACAGTTTAATTTTTGTACAATATACGTTTCCACAGGCCTAAACCCAAGACCTCTATGGCATTGTCATCAAGGGATCAACAAAGAAATTTGTATTATATTTACCTTGTGCAAGCTATGGAGTGTGCAATGATTTCAGCGTAGAGGACTTGACGTTGCTCATCCGTCTCTGAACATAACTTAGGATAGAGGGTGTTGAACTTGTCTATGATAGGTGCTAATACGTTCCTCATAAGTATCTGCTTCTTCTGTTACATTATACCAAAAAAAAAATGTAAAATAAATTTTATGTTCTTTTGCAAAATTAATATATATAAATATTTCACTGGATACCGCTTTTTGGAGACACACGACAATGCGGTTTATTCCGTCATAATAGCATGACGTGCGTACGGGAGACATGAGTACAAAGAAAAAAAAGACAAAGAGTGTCTCCCAATCACACCAGTTTTGGGTGTATATATATATATATATATATATACCTAGATTCAACGAAGGGGTGAATTTTATTTTTTTTTATTGTATAAATGTATATCAGCGCAAAATGATGTTACAGAGAATTAATGGATTCAAAATGTTAGTATATGTTTAGAATTAATTTGATTTAATTTGCATTTATGGCAAAAAGAATCGTAAAATAACTACCTTTTGTGTGCGATAAGGTATTTTTAGTAAATCCCCAAACTATTGATATAATCAAGAAAAACAGACATCGCCCAACCTCAGGACGTTAGATCCCCAAGAGTTATACATATATAGATTTTCCATGTTATATTATACGAAAATGAGTTCTCCCTACCGAACAAAACTTTGTAGTAATATAAGTAATTTGGCACCCTCTACGTTTACATCGATAGAAAACAACATTAAGGGAAATTTGAACAATAGGTGGCGACAAAGCAAATTCGCCCTTACAGTGGATCTAGTATGATATATGCTCTCATATTTGATCTACAATAACCCAAAGTATCATCATTGCGAGATGGCCACATAGTGATAGACTATGCATATTTAACAGTAGTATAGATTATCAAACATGGATTTAATGGGTTGACACAAGTTGTATCATAATGTTCCAACAAGTTGTGATACGAGCAGCTGCAAAATGTTAGCTGTATATTCAAGGCAAGCCAGTTTGTACACAACTGTCCTTCTCTACCTTCTAATTATAAACCTTATCATCAATCCACTTCATTTGGTTATCTTTATTGTGGTAAGAAATCTTATTCCTAAACTACAAAAGAATATTGTAGGTTTGCAATTTCTGTTTCAAAGTACAGTCCAATCTGCTTCAGTGACCACCTGTATAAAAAGACGATTTTTTTGTTTCCCTTGAAAAGAATTTTCCACTGGAACATGTACTAAAGGAACTTGTACATATGGACCACCTGCCTATAAGAGACCACTTTCTTGTCTCCCTTGAGTGGTCTTTATATACAGGTTTCATTGTATCACTTTACTCACATCTGAACCAAAGGCACTGCATGTGATGATAACGCCTGCTACTTCATAGAGGAACAGCTGATCGTCTGTGGTCAATAATGGAGGATGACCGTTCTCCTGTAGTAGCAAGAAATATACAAGTGGTTTACAAAGGTGGCACTATCATATATTGTACCAGATCTTAAAGTAGATATTCAAAGCAAATCAAAAAATATGCTCAATAATGTATCTCTAGAAACTAGAAAGCTTGCAGATGGTAATCGTATAAGTTTTACGTTAACTGCGTGTTTGATGATTAAAAAATAACACAAATAAAAACACTTCTCAGCATCTGGGATATCCGAGCGATTCGCCAGAAATATACCAATGTTTTCGTGACGTCACATCAGGTGCCAATCCTGCCTAAGCAGACGACGTCCTATATCAAGTGAACGTAACTGCAATGCAATTATTTTTAAATTATACAGAGTTTGGTTTGTTTCACCATGACCGTATTTCACATCATTCTAAAAGGGAAGTGAAACTGTTTCTAGTAACTAAAATCTTTTGTTTGTAAAAAGTCATGATAAGGGTCAATGATCAATCAAAGAATCACACTTTCGAATTGTAAAGCCCGCTGAATTATAGCTTGGATGGTATTCGTTCCCTCTTGAAACGCCGACATGCCGCGGTGCATGCAGCTGAAAATACAATGGCATCTTTTTTTGTTTACAATCGATTGATTCCTTTAATTTTTTAACGCTGCATTTTTCATTAAAATAATACCATGCAGGAAATTTAGAGTGAGGCAACAAATAAGCATTTATACTGACGCTAGTGAAGTAAGAGAAATAAGTGAAGATGAGATGACAAAACAGGCACTGAAAATGTATAAGATGTTATGGGGCATCGTCTGCTTAGGAAGGATTGCTCCCCGGTATGACGTCACATATCTCAGCAGCGTTCAAAGAGCTCTATAGGTGCTATAGCGGGGCTGTGTTATATCATTTTATAATTGATAATAATCATTACTTCAAATGTTTCCAAGCGTTGAATTTTGATAACCTTGTTCAATCTAAGCTTCACCTATGCAATAATAAAAATTAAATCAATATTCAAAATTAATGAAATTCTACTTTAAAAACAGATAAGCCATGTGCCATGGTAGGGGTGTTATCATGGGGATGAGGAACCTGTACATAGTAGAGCTGATAGGAGAAAGGAATGAATGAAGAGGAACATGAGGAGGAGGGGAGGGGGGGGAGTAGAAGGAATAGGAAATTTACAGTGATGATGAGTGATGGTGTTGATCACGAAGAAGAAATTGTTGATATAATCTACAATGCCCAAATAATGAAGAAAAATTTGATTGAAAATGATAACAATCATAATCAAGATGATGATGATGATGATGATAATGATGATGATGAGATGATGATGATGATGATGATGATGATGATGATGATGATGAATGATAATAAATCGCTGATCTAATATTTTAGACAAACGCTGTTGCCATATGTTCAGGATAATGTTTATAAGCTGCCTACAATATAGTGATTGTTTATGTTCCAACTACTGCGCATATTTAATGAATAAGAAAAGCTCACAGGGAATAAATAAAGTCTAAACATTAATATAGTTACCCTTGGGCTAGAACAATGAATAAAAATGATTTACTCAATACAATTATCATACCAAATCCTTAAGGGGCATAATCACCAAAAAACAATTGAAGTTATATATAGTTACAAGACATAAATTCATCCCCCCCCCCAATAAAAACCCAATTGTTAAAGAGCATTTAGAAAAAAATTTACAATATATTAGGGCCCACAAGAAACTTCCATACAGAACAAACTTTATGCATCAGCATAAAAAAATCTACTAACAGATCACTTTTATCTTTATTTATGGTGCAAAAAATTGCAATATCTCTTCACCAAAGAAATTTTCGAAGCTGATATTTGGAAAATAGGATAACAGTATGGAACCCACAATACACGGACCAAAATAAATATTGGTGACTGATCCCCTTCAATACATTCTACCTCTTTCAATCACCCAATATAATTTATTCCAACTTACTGGTAAGACAATGATGAGTAGGTCTTGTATCCTCTTCAGGATCTCTTCTGTGAAATTACTAAGATGATTCTTCAAAGACTTGATGAATCTGGTGAAGAGGTATGCTGATCTGCTCCTGACAGTAGGATGACGATGCCTTAGACCTCGGTCATCTAGGAAAGGGACTAGGATTTCGGGGATGTGCTGGGGTTCGTGATTGAAGAATCTTTCGTAGCGTACAACCGTCTCATATACCTAGAGCATTAAAAAAATAAATGTGGATGTTTCAGACCATAGCTCTGCATATATTTCTATCAATTTAGATTTTAGAAAATTAAATTCTTTACCATATAGGATACTGCTTCATAGTCCTCTTTCTTTCTAGAAGTGTTTCTGAGCTTTTGCTCTGGGGCTGTTGCACCAAACTTGCGCTTAAACGCAACTCAGGAAAATCAAACACAACTTTATTTTCAGCCAATCAGAAGTGCGCATTAAGGACTTGCGTTTGATTTTTAGGAGTTGTGATTAAATGCAAGTTTTGTGCAACGGGCCCCAGGGGCTGGACTGCTAACATACCATTTCTCAAATATATAAGAATACATTTGAGAACCTACATCTTAATGATAAACCAGAGTCCTACCTGCCAATGGAAAGATATTTGGATATTTTATATATTACTACTGAAATAGCACTATATACTATTTAATTATAGAAAAATATTATTCATTTGTAACAATGAAAGGGTTCTACGTATCAGGTGCATCATATTCTAGATAAAATAGGCCTGTTTTGTACAAACAAAAAACAAAGTCCCCCCAAAATGAACACCCAATTCTTAACGACAGAAATATAATGTATGCAATCCCTATATATCCCTTGCTCCTTTTTTTTATTTAATTATGAAAAAATATTATTCATTTGTAACAATGAAAGGGTTCTACGTATCAGAAATATAATGTATGCAATCCCTATATATATCCCTTGCTCCTTTTTTTTTTTAATGTCTTCAAGCAAACATGGTAAACAAGAAAGATCAGGGGGGCATTTCATGAATTGTCTTGTCAGTAGTTTTTACCGACAAATTTGCTCTCAGCCAATCAGATGCAAGGATTTAAGTAGCTTATAACAGTTATTGCAACTTGATGACAAGTTTTATGAAACAGGGCCCAGACTCGTTCATTCCACTACTACACTTACTTGTAATGTGACAGCCCAATGTGAATGCCCTACTACTCCAGAAGATACCAGCTGAGAGAAAGAAAGAAAGAAAATAATGGTTATTTCAATACCTCTCAGGAAAGAAGTTCCATCCATCACATCTTGGTAAAAATCATTTAGTAAATACTAAAAGCAGCTGCAGAAGTCACCTCTACCATGTTAAAATATGGATCTAGCTACAGGGGTAATGATGGAAAAGTCTCCCATTTCAATCTTTACTGCTTTATTCAATAAACAACCCCACAGAACTTGTGGTGAGAATTACCTACCAATATCATCTTCTTTGTCATGTTCAATATTACCATATTCAATAATCTGATTTCATACAGGTTTTTTGGCTACCTTCGTTAACTTATAGGAACCTTTTACATACTGCTAATCTTCTTCTGGCTCTCAGCAGACAATAAGAAGTGGGAGATGGAGGACCTACCTACCATTCTCATCATGTCCTTGAGAGGTTCTGTCTTTGAGGAGTCTCTGACAGAATGGTTTCTTTATTCGACAGGAATGGCCTCTCCTAACATGTACAGTATACAAAATTTTCATTTACCTGCTACCTAGTGATGGTTATGAGAAAAGAAGTGAGATTTAGACCTACCATTCTCATCATGTCCTTGAGAGGATCTGTCTTTGAGGAGTCTCCAACAAAATGATTTCCTTCTTTGGCAGGAATGGCCTCACCTAACATGTACAGTAATCTCACAGCCAGCTCTACATCTGTGAACTTCTTACTACTCCATTGCCTGGGATCAAAATATGAAAGGAGGAAATAATTATGCAGATGGAGTAATTTTTGTGGAACTTTTCAAAAGCCAGGCATTAATAAGGCACATTCACAATTATTAAAACATGTGCTCCAATAGTGACTGCTCATATAAGAATTCAATGAAGCAATGAAGCTGTTCAAAAAATTCTTACTTCTTAAACAAAGTAATTTCAGCTACAATAAAATGTGTTTCGCTGACTGGTTGGAAAGTTTATATACATTATATTTGCCTGTGAAAGAAATTTTTTACCATAATTTTCAGCATGTATGGCTGATAAGGATAGATTACATTGGAATATGAAACAATGGAAATACTGATTAGCTTTCATTCTCGAAACAAAAACTGAATTTATTTTTTAAAGGGGGGGGGGGGGGGTGTTCAATCACCTAGTTACTTCATAAATATGACCTTAAATACATGTCAAGAAATATAATATGTACATGTTCAGCAGAAATGAATTGCTACTCTATACAGCCCTGGAAAAAAATTATTAGACCAGATCCTTATAAAGGCCTATATATGGCAAGTGTTGGCTATGTGTTGGCTATGTCAGTAATTGAATTTTCAGAATAATTTCTATTAGCTAACTCATAAAAGGTGGGTGAATACTACCCAAAACAATTAGCTGGTGCAATAACTAATCCCTGGGACAATTACCGCCAGAGTAATTACCCCTAGGACAATTAACCCCCGTACAATTTTCGCTAAAGGACAATTACTTCTAAAGGCACCCCAACAGATAGATAGTTTAGAACAACTAACAGAATATAAATATCCTAGATGCTAACTGTCCTCAGGGATATACTCCAGGGGTAGATGTATGGGGAAAAATGTCCTGACAGAAGTGGTCTGGGGGTAGTTGTCCAGGAAGGATGCCTGATTGTTTCATAAAGTCATGTCACTCAGTCATGTCACTCCTCTGGAGGCAGTTTGTTCAGTTCTTGGTGGAAAATTGCTACATTTGATGATAGCAGCCATGCCTTGTGGCATGCTGTCAACAAAATGTCACATTTTTTTTCTCCTCAAAGCATCTCGTTCATGCTGCAAGAATGTTTTCTTGTTTCATGAAATTAATTTTCTAATACCTTCAATTTTTTTGTCACACACAATGGTCTCAGTAGAATAATGAACAGGTCATGGTGCTCAGACCAAGAAAAGTAACACTTCAAATTCATCCTCTCAGACATTTATAGTCTATTAGGCAGTCAAAAAACTTTTTCTCATGGGAAAAATGGGGAGTGGTAATTGTCTGGGGAAATTTGTCCGGCACAATTTGTCCTGGCAGTAGTCAGTCACCAGTGGTCACTGTCCTAGGGTAAAAGTCATAGGGGTAATTGGTCTAGTTCGTAGTAGTCCATCAATCATGAATTAGCTGTTGATAATCGTTTTTCTACTTCCATAGACAATGGACTTAACACTACTCATATACCCGAAATGGAGCTGGTCTAATAATTTTTTCCAGGGCTGTATATGTGTCTATGGGGGGGGGGGGTGTTAAGAAATATAATCAATTTCATTATAAGTACAAATTTTTAATTGGTGATTAAAACAAGGATGTATGAAGGATGTCATAGGAACTCAATAAAATGAATCAAATTTTTAATATCACTGTGAAAGAGTAAAAAAAAACAACATGTGCCTGAACCAGCACACGTGATTCAGGGTCTATGCCAATCAGTTCATGATGTTATAGATGACTTGCAACTTTCATCATTGAAACTTGGATCTAATATTCACATGTACTTTCAGTTACTTTCATAATCTTTCAATTTTGTTTTCATAACATATACTTCCTCACATAATATATATGGCTTTCATTCATTTCACTCACAGCAGTAAACTTTCTATTCAATTGTTTATTTTCAATGACTGGACTTTATCCATTATAAATGTGCTATTCTCTTTGTTGTGATTATAAAAGGAAAATTCCAATTCTTCAAGATTCATTGTGTTTACTTCCTATTGTATCTTAAACTGTGGTGTAAAAAGCACTTCTTATGACCAGTTTCACTACTTTTGGTTTCACTTTAGTTATTCATTGATATTACATAGGTTGCCTCACAGATATAAATGATTGGTTGAAAGTGTATCATGTGATTAGTGCAGCAAGACTTTCATCTCTTCTGCAGACCAAGCAATATGCTATTTTGTGCATTTGGATTTAGTTTCTCAAACCAAAGATACTGAGCAACATGGTAAATTCTTTGGCCACTTTCTTATACAACACAAAAAAGTCAAATCAAAACTATCCTCAAAGATAATCAAATCATCACCCAACAAGACATTTTTTTTGTTGTAATTGTATTGTTTGTTTTCTACAGTTCCTTTAACACTGAAAGGGCTGGAGGGCTTTTTTTTGCTGCAAGCTTTCATGAGTTTATCATCTAGAGTCTTACAGGCCTAGCGCTACGGTACAATTTGCATCTCATTAACCCCTGGTTTGTTTTGAATTACTAACGGACTTCTAGCTCAGTGCGTGCATGCGGTCATCACAATGGCAAAACAAGGAATTTTAATTTGCGCCTCTATTTTGGCGATTTATGAGCTGAAACTTCCCACATGAACTAATTTGTAGTTATAAATGATTGTCTGCAAAAATCCTGAAATATGATGACTGTTTTGTCGAGTTATAGCAACATTTTGAAATGAAAACGTCAAAAAACTATGTGTCTATTTTTTTCTGACACAAGTCTACCCCTGCATAAATATTCATGAAACTTCATTTCCTTATTCGGGGGTGTATATTCCTTATTTAGACAAAGTTTCGCTGATGCGACTTCTTTCTTTGCAGAAATACTACGTCTTTTTCACACGATATCTTGCAGCAATTTAGAGCAGCAAATTGTGCGCAGTGATCCCAAATTCATGATCTGCACATACGATATTCATGAGTCAGCCGTAGTCCGCTCATTCATAGATTGCGCATGCGCATGGCCCATGGAGCACGCGGGGCACTCGCGCACAGAGCACAGCCCTACACAGATTTCAACGCATGGGACGTGGTTGTAATATTTTTCTGTTATGTCAGCCTCGGCGATCTGACACCGAGATCCTTTTTTTCTGACACAACTCTATGCGGAAAATTCACCTCAAGTAAATACCATACGATTGTAGAAAAATGTACAATAAAATGATTCATGACAGTGATTTTCTTGCGAATCTAGCCGAAATGAGGAATTTTAGGAAAAGTTTAACAGGTAAAGTTTTCTGTTTGTAACCGAAGAAATAAAAATTTCATATTTTCCGTTGGTCGAGCTTTGATTTTGCAGTATTGTTGTGAAAGATACATCTATATTTAATAATTTTTCGAACTTTATGTTTACAAAAAGTGGCGTTTAATACATTATTTTTCAGCTTGCATTTGCAAACAACTTTACGTAAATCGTGGGAAAATGCAAGAATTGGTGAGGTCAAAGGGGGTCAACTCAATGGACAATCACTTGCTAATTATAGGGCTAGTCCCCAACTGCTTATGCATCCTTTGATACCAAATTTATAAAATTTCGACTGATGAGTACCACGTAGCATCAAAAATTGCCATGCTGCGAGAGGCCAAATTGGACATTTCACCGTATGTATTGTACACAATGTAGAATTGTCAATACACAAAGATGTTTAAGTGATTGATTAACTTTGTGAAAAATTGTAAAATCAGCTCAAATGCCAGTGAATTGTGTGCAGTCCTCTAACTACATATATAATTAAGGATATGTGAAAGTATGAGAGAAAATGGAACCCGTTTACTATCCTAAAAAAGAGAAAATCGCGATCAATCGCTAGCGCAAGTCGCTCGGCTTCTTCGCTGCGATGCAGTCACAAAAACCAAGCACCAGCGCTTGGCGATTTCGGAGCGGGTTTCCAGCCCGTACAGTATTCTGTGATAGAGTGAGGTATGCCAACCATAAGAGTTCTTTAGGGTTCGGTGGTACTCTATCCCGACATCAATGTTCAATCGTAAATATCTTGATATATAAAGGACCGATCAGCTTATAAAACTCAGGCGATTCCTGTCTGAGCTAAAGGTTTGCAATTATGATTACAGCATTAGCTGGAACAATGATTTTTTTTTTCAATCCTGGGCAAAGTTAATCAATGCCTTTAATAATCAATAAGCGATAATCAGAAACTTAGACATGGATGCTTCCTCCATGTGCCAATTTTCAGAATTTTTCATCACTCCAAGGTTCCAACTGAGAGAGCACTAAAATAAACAGGCCTTTTCAGGGTTAAAATATTTTTTAAAGGAGCAAACTAATCACAATAAATGATGAAAATTTTGCTTGAAACTTTCCAATTTTTATTTCTTCACAAAGATACTTTCCACTAGTTTCCATTTTCACTTCATTATCTTCTTAATTTTTTTTCTCTTGTAAAATTTACCCAGTGAGCGTCTCTTTGATCTTTTTATTTTGTTGTAAGAAATGAATTGTATGGTGGTTGATGTGTCCGAACACTTTCAATCAAAATCAACGATAGCAAATAAAATATGAAACGAATATCTGTCAAACTATACATATTGAATGCTCAAAGTCCTACAAAAAGATCGTTATGGCATTTTAAAAAGACAACGTAGATTTAATACGATATTCCCTTCCGAGTGAACCCCTTCCCAACGACGCGGCGTTTTGGTCCCTTCCTTCCTACAGTAATTCCGAACGTTAGTTTCAAACCTATGGCAGTCGTACAACCTTTGTTTCAGTGTGGTTTTCATACGATAATTCCACCCGTATGAAAACCCATTTTAGGCGCTTAACTTTACACTTCTGTAATACAATCTGTTCGGAGTTACAATATTTGACTTTTGATATCTATTTTTGATGTTTCATGCACTCTTCTCAATCATAAAGCTCATAAGCATGCGGTGGATAAAGCCAACTTCCTCATAAAAGTCCTCCAGACATATTTTTGCAGGAGGCAACAAATAAACAAAAACACTCTACCTACCCTAATGTCTCCATGACAACTGAATGGACGCTGGAAAGCACCATGGCCTGGTTGAGTTGAGCAAGATTGTCGAAAAGGACCTTGAGCTGGCGTCGGTAGTCAATGAACATGATCTCATCTTCTCCCTGGGCATCAAAGTTATACGTCTCATCGTATCGGAACTTATCAAGGAGGATGAGAAGGAGTCTCTGTGCGTTGGCAATCTGGCTCTCATTAAGGGTACCAATCTGTTATGAATGGACAATTAATAATAAAAGTAACAAATTATGATGATGAAGATGATGATGATGATGATGATGATGATGATGATGATGATGATGATATGATGATGTTGATAAAGTTATACGTCTCATCAGAGTAGAACTTATGAAGGAGGATGAGCAGGAGTCTCTGTGTGTTGGCAATCTGGCTCTCATTAAGCATACCAATCTAGTGTAAATAGACAATGAGAGAGGTAAGAATCAACCAAGATTGAATTTATTTGTCATTTCTGATAATACTCTTCACATCTATTTTTCAAAATATCATTTGAAACTTTACATGAATATTTTTATTTACAGCACCCAAAACTTGAAACCACAAGGACAAACATTAACTGGATTTTTTCATACATAAAAGAACCCTGATTCAACATTGCCCATTGTCCTGATATACTTTTCCCCTCCCTCCATCACCAATTATTCACCTGCTTGGCCCAAGAGCACAAAGCTGAAAGTAAATTCTAAAGAGTACACTCGAGCCTAACATTTGGCAAGGTAGAGATGAACATTACACAATGTTGCCACTTCTCATTCAAAATATTCTGTGGGAAAGAATATCTATTTTTTCAGACTACAACTTACATACTCCATGAAGATATTGTCAAATAATTTAAACTTCTCATATCTTCCTCTGGATCTTACAAATACTTGAAATTTAGGATGCACAGGTTTCTCACCCTATGGAGTCCTTTGTGTCATGTAATGTTGTAAATGCAATATTAAAATGATGTTCAAATTTGGCAAACATCGAACTAAACCCTTGACATAAATTAAGGCTATTTACTAAACGGCTAACCACATCCTCCCATGCTATAATGCCATCAGACTTGAACTTTTATGTAATTGGAAACATCTGATAATATAGGCACTATTTTAAACTCCTAAAGATGTTGTGACATCTTTAATATACTGTTCCACATGCAACTTCATAAACCATGTTATATTACAACCTGCTTCTCCCTGATTATTGATATGATCATACTTTAACTTTTATTACCCTAAAATGCATCACTCTTATGGACATGATACACTATAGACTTATAAAGGATGGCCACCAATCCACCTACTGTACATGTTCACATCTTTTTTCTACTAAAAAGAAGCTCAATGAAAACAGGAACTATACTATTTTTCAGCGCCCTCGAAATTTGAAAGTACAACAGTCAAGGGGATAACTGCCAAAATGGGAAGACAGAAAATAAAGCCACATTTGTAGGTAACATAATCCAAAGAAATGAGAGATGTCGAATCAAGACATTTTCACAGTGAAAATAACAAATGCAAAATAGAGAATGTGCAGCTTGTACTGACCTGTTTGAGAATGCCTACATAGTCCCTGGCAAACTCCGATACGGCCAAGGAGATGTCATCGTCTTCATGACCGAGAAACATAAAGAGCAAGGGTAGTTTATTATCTATGGCTTGCAATGTCTTCAGGGCTTCAACAGAGTTCTTGCTCTTCACCAGTCTGTATAAGAAAAGGTTTCAAACATACTTGTTTCATCTAATTCTTCCCTCTTGTTTCATACCCCATGTTTCTTTATATTTTACCTGTTTCAATGTACTTAATCTCTATTCTGTCATTTATTTCATTCTTCCAAATACATCTCCTTTCTCTCTACAATTTCAAACAATAAAACCTTTCTGAAATAACTCATGCATGTTGTCAATAACTGATTTTACAGTTTAAAGATGATGTAAAATTTGAAAGTGATTGTAGCATTCATTAATAATATAAGCCAATAAATCACTTTCATCGATCTGACACATGAATTCTTAAAATTGATTAAAATTGCTTACAATACTATTTATTGAATCATTCATGAGTCTTGAATTAAAATTTGTTATTATCTTAAAATTCTTCATCACTTTATACATCATCCTACAAATCATTTGTTTACTACATGCTACCTTGAGTGATTAGCAAATCAACAGAGCTATCTTGAAGCTAATTTTCAATTTGGAACATTATCAACACAATGGCTTAAAACCAATCTAGAATTAATCAACCTTGGATAAAGAGTAACAGGTGCTACTACAGAGGGTGTGAACTGTTACGGATTCTTGGCAAAGTCTAAAGAGGGAAACACTCACTTTTGCCATGATGCTATGAGGTTGCATCCGATACCATTTGTGAGTTTGGACAGCTTCGCTACAAAGTCGATGTCTTCTTCCTGGAAAAGTTGGAGAAAAGAAATAAAAGCCGACACTGATAACATGAACAGCATACAAAACAATCTCATCTTACCTGAGGCAATCAACTAATAGTTTGCTGGTGAGTCAACTGGATAGAGACAACACGGTGGGATAGATGAACACAATAGGAAAGATTAAAAAATGGCACAATAGAACATAAGTTTAAATTTCCCCCTTGCAACATCAATCATATTGTCTTCTAAGAACCAGAATATATTCTTTGACAGAGGGTTAATGCCCTTCTGGATGTTAAAGATAAAGTTGAGTTCTGATCATGAGATTGCACTGTGAAAGAAACTGTCTCAAAGCATTGGGAAAGGTTGACTGTATAGCAATTAAGAATTGGTGTATGCTGTAAGGTTCTGGAAGCATGAAAATGATAAGAAATTGACTCAATCCTGCTGAACATTTCAGCTGTTTCTTGTCATATTTTGAATGTGAGGGCATTTGAAGAGCAATCCTTTTCAGGGGACATTTCTACTATGATAATCTTCTGCTAGGAGCCATGAGCGTGTGAACTCACTATTTTTACCACAGAGTTGACGCTCTTCCGGCTCACAGTAGACAATACAAAGTACAAAATCCAGATGGATGAATCCAATACTTTCATGCACAGAAAAACATCTTTTCTTCTTTCACCCCCTAAAACCCTATTAGTAATCCAACATTTGATTCAGAGACATTTGCACCAGGCTTTATTTTATCAGAGAATAGGGTTAGATTTAAGGTTGCGATTGGGTTGTAGGTTATTAGTTTTAGGGTTAGGGTTAGGTATAGTGTGAGTTCCAGGGGTGAACTTATGTATCGGTGTGCGAGAGCATATCACGTAATCTTAAATATCAACACATTGGTAGCCTCTTCATCTATTTCATCCTGATTTTTACGACTAGTGAACCCAGGTTCAGAGGGATTGAAACCTACCCCTGATGGTGGTATGACCCCAGAATCCTGCAGGACTTTGGTCACAGATTCCACCAGCTCAGTCTTGGCAACAGGATCCATGCCTTTCTCAATGATCTCATGGAAGCAATCGCAAGCACTCTCCCTCAATACATCAATGGACAAGTGATGCAGGAGAAGGCCCACGAAGCCTTCGTTGGCAATCAGGCTGATGTCGATCCAAGAGACGTAGACGCCGACGACCTCCAGGCAAAGACAGGCGAGCTCAGGATTGGAAGATTCATAGTTCTTCTGTTGCAACAGAAAATAATGAGAATAAAAACATCTGAGGTAAATAGAGGTGCTTTCATACTCAAACAAAGGTTACATTTTGACAAATGTTTGAAATCTACAAATAACACAAATAATCATTGGAGATATTTGGGGGGTCATCATAATGTACTAGTATAACGTACTAACCCAAAGGTGAATGATCTTTTATTCAGTGTCTAACAAATAAAAACTGGTTTGCAATTAACAGAACAAAAACATTATTGCAAATAACTACATTTGTCCAGGTTTGATTCCTCACTTATCATTAGTCATCTCTTACATATATCTGACAATTGAAAAAATTTGTTATTTGCACTCGTTTAGATAATACGCCTACAAATATTCACATGGTCTGTGCATTAGCTGGCAACCCACACACATTGAGCCACATTGTAAAGAACAGACCATGACAATTGCACTCAAATTTCCTGGACACAAAACACAGAATTGGTTTCGAAAGCCCTCTGGCTCTCCTGGAGGATCACAGACAGGAAATACGGAATATGCTTCTAGACATCCTCACAAATCTTCTGGATACCTCTCAATTGTGCTCACCTTGAACTCTGTACCCTTGAAATACTGTAAAGCCAGAAACTGCTGCATGCATGAGGTGTTGTGGTCTAGTGGATAAGTCTCCAGACTGTGAACCACAAGGTACAGGGTTCAAATCCCACACGCATAGAGCCATGACATACAATATATCAAGAATAGACTGTGAAAGCCCTCTGGCTCTCCTACAGGATCAAGAACAGGAAATATGGAATATGCTTCTAGACATCCTCATAAATCCTCTGGAGACCTCTCAAAAGTGCTCACCTTGAACTCTGGACCCTTGAAATAGTGTAAAACCAGCAACTCTTGGTGCATTAAAACTAGAACTTTGCAAGCAGTCAAGATTTGCAATTCACAAAAGTTTCTTGCCACGAAAATAACTATCATTATTAAACATTTTGCAAAAGTTCTGGTTTTACGGTAGCACTACCGCGTAGTCCTACACCAAACCTTATTGGTAGATTACAATAGACTCCTAATTTCTCCACTGGTTCCTTGACGAAACATATTTCTCCATTAATACTGGTAAAACAATGGCGATCCAACATTTGCTAATGACAATTGGTGAGAAACTGCTAGACTCAGTAGTTCTATCAAGACCCTTTTTTTCAATTTTAAGAGAGGTTTGTTTCATATGGACAACACAAAACATACATCAACTTAGTGAAATAATTGTGAAGGCATGCCCCTATAGTGACCATAACTAAAAAATCTTCCATTTGCCCTTACATGTCAGCAAACATGACACATCAACATGATCAATTTATGTAACTGCCTCTGATTTACAAAATCCTTAGAATGACAATGCTTTAGAATTACCAATGCAGGATGTAAAACAATATTGTAAGAACCCCAAAATGGGGAAATGCACATCTTCCAACTGATCACATAATACTGGTACTATTCTGAGCTTGATCATCAGAATTTTCTCTACCAGATTTCTGTTTCATCCCTCTTGAGACCTTACCCAGAACTACTCTGATGAAATCATTCCGCACACAGAGAGGGGATGAACCCTACATAACCCCCATCAAATTCACCCCTTGTTTCTTCCCTATTTGCACCATGGAATTGACTCCAACAGCCACACTAACGGCTACAGTGTGGAAACACCTAACAGACAGAGAGGAAGTCGTTGAGAAACGGAGGAAATTGAATTAAGCCTCGCAAAAAACCTGGCAGTGTGAATACCAGAAAAGTGGCCATCCGATCAGCTTTGCCAGGGGAAGCTTTCTTGATCACCCCTTCTGTTCAAATATCCTGATGTGATGGGGGAAGTAGATGTCAAATGGTGTCTCTGTTTGCAGTTAAATTCTCTGAATATACTGGAAACAAATTGCAGATTACAATCTAATGGATAGTTTCCTTATTTAGTTTCCTGGGCACTTGGTGAAAGATGTTTGTAACCAGGACTGGTCTCTCTGGGTGTAATGAGGGTGATTGTCCTAGTGGAGTGGGGGGGGGGGGGGGGGGTAGATGTCCATGGGTATTATCCTGGGGATAGTGTGGGGGGATCGTTGTCCAGGGTTTGTAACCTACGGAGTGGTTGAATGGACAATTTGACATAGAATTTTTTCTTACTGTTCAACCAAAGAAAATCAATACCTTTCTTCTTTGTTCAAAAAGCTCCAGAATATACTGTGGACTAGTGTCTTTCAGAACCAAATCACATCCAGATCTGTACCTCTCATCAATAAATAATGAAATATTCTCATTTCTGAACTGAACATAGCGAAATTCCTGGCTTACTCCTATTTTCCCTCCCGTTTCTAATTTCTCCTTCCATTTTACTCTTTGATTATTTCATCCTTCATCCTGGGACAAGGATGATCTCTTGTTGAACAACATGACATCACAGTTTTCAATTCCAACTTTCTATCAATCTTTCCATCAATCCATCACTTAATAGTCTCATCTTTCAGAGGAACCTCTTGATAGAGGGTGCAGTTTCATCCCTAGAACATTCCCCCCGTGAGACACGCTCTCTATGAATCATGACTTGGCAAACACACATGAACACCAGTACTGTTTGCATACAACAACTGCCCTAGGCCAATCTCATTACATAACTGAAGACAATAATAAAGAGAATCAACATTAATTCTTCCTCTTCCAAGGATGCCCTGCACTCTCATGAGGCACATGACAGCATGGTGTTCAGGGAAACTCTTTTTTCAAATTGAGTAATCGTCTTTGGAAACACTAGTTTGTAAAACACTTCTTCTTTGTTTCAGTGAATTACTGAAGGCTAAGTATAGGGATCACAAGCATAATAGTAGTGAGGAGACAGAGTGTAATGCTTGTTTCTTCTTTGAATATATTGAACTTCTATCAAACCATTTCCAATTGAGAATATGTGAAAGGAGTTATTAAAGATAAAAACATGCATAAAAACTAAAGAAAATTGTTTATGGCAGCCACCTGAATAAATTATTTTTCATCTCTCATTTCTTTATTTTTCCCAATAAAAAGAAAATAAACTAAAATTGTGCATATCTTTATCAATTGCTAAAATTAAAACCTGACAAATAAACGGAAGATACCTAAACAATAGGGCACTGAATCTAAGAAAGGTCAAAAACTTTTCACTGGGTTTTGCACGTTGCATATTACTTACAAGTATCTGGAACCAGGAATTCACAAGGTCTTGAATACATCTCTCTCTCATTTCATCTTTGAGTTGATTATTCCTTACTGTTTCCTAGAACAAGAAATGAAAGTTGAGAAATCACTATGCATGACAGTTCGTTCAACATATGACAATACTAAGTTGGATTGTGTCATACTTAGAAGGACTTGAACAGATAATTAGAAATTTCTTGAGATCTGAAGTAGATATATTTATGACAGAGTCTGAATCATTTTAAAAAGATTAAAGATAAAGTTGAGTTCTGGTCATAAGACTGAATTGTGAAAAAAAAACTGTCTCAAGCAATTGGGAAAGGTTGATTATATAGCACATAAGAATTGGTGTATGCTGTAAGGTTTTGGAATCACCAAAATGATAAGAAATTGACTCAGAAAGTCACATACACAGCACACAGAAATGTGTATATGGGACTACACACAAATGTTCGGCCCGAACATTTCAGCTGTTTCTTGTCATATTTTGAATATGATAGCATTTGAAGAGCAATCTTTTTCAGGAGACATATCTACTATGATAATCTTCAGAAATAACATAAAAAGAATGAGAAAGCTCACAAATTATTTTTTTTACCTTTCCCAGAACTCAAGCTTCCCTTTAACACAGGTAATTATGAAAACACTTTATAACACACTTTTTAATACAGAGTAATGTATTATATCTTTCTGCAATTCTGCTGTAGCTTCGACAGATGAAGTTTTTCCTAATATGATGAAGAGAGGTGCAGAATTGACCCTTATTGATTCTCACCTAAGCAACAAGTTTAACCTAAATTAATAGCTTGATACATATTTTGGATACAATCATGACACGAATGCACTTAGGCATCATCCAGACTTCTGAGCTCATCAAGCACATTCTGAACACGATACTCCTCTCCATATTACAGAAGAGTGAGCTGGGTGGTCAATTTGAGGGGAGAGTTACTACCACAGGTGAAACAAAGCTCAGCTAAACCATCATACCTCTTGGGTATGAATGATCTCCCTGTCCACAACCTCCGTGTCGATGGCCAGCAGTACCCTGAGGTACATATCGACAGCAGCCTCGCCAACCTGGAGCATCTGGAGAAGGTCGGAGAAGAAAGTGGGCCATCTGTGAGGGTAGTCATTGATGAACATGAGAGAGAAGAGTTGAGCTGCCTTGTTCCGCACAAAACTCTTCTCTTCCTGGGTAGCCATTGTCTGAAAAGAAGATCAGAGAGACATGGAAAGAGCGAGTCCTCTAGACCAAATATGTCAACTATTTCGAACATTTGTACGGAATAATTATTTAACAAACATATGGAAGCACATGTTTTGACAACTATACCTATGGTGATGCATATCTATACAAGTTTTGAAGTCTCCACCTCAAATTGTTCTTGAGATACAAGACTAAACTTAAAATGTCCATCTACACTGACTCCTGTCACCTGTGAACTCTGACCTAATTACTCCAATATCTGATACACTGAAATCCCTATGATGATGTATACTTGTAACAAGTTCAAATTTTTGATCATTTTTTTCTCCTTTTTAGATATCCTCGTGAAGAAAAGTGGAATGGAATGAAAACCAGCAAAAATAATATGCTTTTGGCACCACCTTCATTCCGAAAGGAACTAAAAGTTCAGCTAAAGGAACATTTGAGAAATTTGTACAAAAGACAAACGAAAAAGGAATATGTGGTTAGTCTTAACTACAAATCAACTTTGAAGACACCCAAGTTTTCCAGCTGTAAGGTCCTATACATTACCTGTACATGAAGCCATCTCATCAGGGTTTGTTTCAACAGCTGCTGATCAGTAGGGTCTGCTGTCACATATCTGCAAACAAATACAAAGAAATAAACTTGAACATGGTATGATCATAATAGAAAGATCATTTACGTTTACTCACTTGAACTGAAAGTTATTAAACCTATAAAGAAATATGACCAGCCAAGTCAAATTTCTTCCATGACCCACTTCCCCCTTCTAATGAAAATGCTTGCAAGAAATAATTTTATTTTCATAAAGGTTACTGCTTTATGCCATCATAGTTAGATGGACCGGTGTGTTGGCTCAGTCAGTAGAGCATCCGCCTCACAACCGGGAGGTCGTGGGTTCGAACCCCGGCCGCGTCATACAAAAAGACGTTAAAAGATGGGAGTTGCTGCTACCTTGTTTGGCGTTCAACAATAAGGGATAGAGCAACGTCGATCTGGCGCTGCTCAGTGGCTGCTGGGCTCACGATCAATTGGGCAAAAAGAATTTCCATTTCGGTTTAACTTAATAAAATTTGGAGTGGACTTTAAAAGATTATTATTATTATTATTATTATTATTATTAACAGTCAGACTAGTATGCCCTTACATGTAATGTCAATCATCCCCCTTCTACATTCAGTATTATTCCATTGTTCTGAAGATATCTTCTTCAAGGTTCTACCTTCTACAAGGCCTCCCTCTCCCACTGGTCCGAACCTAGGAACCACAGAAAGTTTGGGCTTCATGTTGTGGACACCCAGGTCTAGACTTAATCTTTGCCCTATCAAAGGTTAGCCTAGGATATATTTAAATAATCTGTTAAAGACTTTTCCTCCATAACATATATTTTGTTAGTTCTGTATTGTAATCACTGTTGTTGCTTTTCAGTAAATTTAGAATATGTAATTAAGCAATTAACTATTGAAGAGTCATTACCACAGTACTTGGTCATATGAAGACCAATCAGACAGCTTTCACTTTTGGTAAATTGAACATCAAAAGACTACTGTCAGAAAGTCAAAGACAACTAAAAAAAATTTTCCACCTTAAATGAAAATTCAATTAATCAAACATTTTCTTCACAACAGTAACACATTTCATTCCAGTAAATAGAAATATTCAAGCGTTTTTTCTGCATATTTGGTTAAGACCTTAATCTATATAATGTATATAACCCCAAAAAAGAATACAGAAGATGAAGCATTTTAAGAAATCAGTGCTTCAGGAATAAACTGAAACATTCTATGAGAATAGCTATATGATATGACATTCTAAATGAAGAGATTAATGTTTTTCATTAACATAAGAGCATCAGCAATCCAAGAAACAATATGGATTACCTTTCATTGATAAAATGTTCTAGTACTTGAAAGCAGAAGAACTTGATGTGATCATTCTCATAGACACCTTGAGTGATAGCTTCCGCACATAACTTCCATCCATCGTCAGACTGCTTCAGCTGGTCAAAGTACGCCAAGGCCTGCACGGGAAACATGAGTGGTCAAACAAAAAACAGCATTCAAATAAAAATGTGAACCGGCGAAGTCCTTGAACATTTGAGAAAAAAGATCACTGTGTAGTAGCATCCAAATTTAGATTCCAGTAAACTTGGGAGGAGGCTCTGTCATATCAAAGTCAAGTCAGCATTGGTTGAGAGTAGAAGAGTTTGTCTGTTAGGAGTGATGTGAGATGCATGAACGGTAAGCGGCCGAGGTTCTAGTGGAAGGGATGAGTCGACTGGCCATCCCACCAATCCTGTGAGAGAGAGAGCCATTGCTTGGAGTTAGATCACATCTGCAGACCCTGTTCTTACTTTTTTTTGTTTTCCTCTCCTGTTTAGTTCATGTGTGATATTTTGATTTTGTAGTGAAAATGTTTGTATCCATTAGTATGTAACTAATCTCGCTACAGGAAATCATGGATTGAAATGTATTTAGGTAGCATACAATATGTGATTCATGGGAAATTAGAAGGATTGAGTGTACCAATAATTACCCCAAGGACAATTGCAGGAAGTGTTGTCCCATACGACGTCACAAGTCTTATGCACTTATTTCATTCAAAATGAAAATATGACTCTTGAATGGTGGAACAATTAGACAATTATCATATCACAGAATTTTTCATTTTTGGAGGAAAAAAAAATGGGTAAAAGAATTACATCGCAGGGGACACGTTTCACAGAATCACCCTCTACCACTCTGGACATAACATTTCTCAACCTTACATTTGACACTGCCATGAGCAAGCCAAATAACCAATTCTCCATTAATCTGTAAGTTACATCCCATCTGCCCCCAAGTTGTTCCAAAATTAAAACAAGATAAAAATCATCTATTAAAAGAAAGAATGATAAAAATGTTGATTTCCTGCACTCAAAACATTCAACCAAATAACTTCCAAATTACCATGGAAAAATTGCTATAGGGAACCAAGGTACATCTCACAGATTTCAGCCTTCATCTATGAGAGAAAGGGTAACAAAGGGTCTGAAAGGCAACTACTGCCCGAGTGATGCTATGTGAGGGGTGTGCTGTCAATACATCAACAGGTGTTAGAGCACATCTACCCATGTAACAGACTGAGACAGAGGGGAGTAGGGGGGCCTCACCAATCACCTTGCTTGCTAGGTTGGATGCCCACTGTACGGCTATGGCTAGGATGAGGCAGCAGCCTGGATGAGCCGTGAGTCAGCTTTGCTCACTCACAATCGCTCAAGGATACCCCCTCTATTGTCTTTCTTTCTCTTCCCCCTCCTCCTCTGTCCTCTCTCGTTCTCTGTCTGTCTCTCTCCAAACAAAGCCCTTCTCTGTACATGTACATCCATCTTTCTCTGTCTTTCAGCTTTAGGCTCTCTCACATACATGTACAATACACTGTTGTACAAACACTCCCTTCTCCTCGCCTCCCAACCTCCCACGCCCTTACCTGGTTTACCACTTGGAAAACCTCACCTTCTCTTCCAGGTACTTTGATAAACCTTCATGACATGCATCCTCCAGACTAGATGACTACAGAAATTTTCAACACTGAAATCAGAAGTAATACCTTGAAGAGGGTAAGATTCTTAGTAAATATGATGAACTAATTTCTACTTTCAATTCAAAATGATATCTCAAAGAAATGCAGTCCATCTAATTTTATATTTTATGTGATGAGAGAAAACCTATATAATTTTTATAAAATAAACAAGAAAGGTGAAGAACCCCCCCCCCCAACAAAAAAAAAAAAAAAAAAAACCCAGACCTGACCGGACGCAGAATATTTTTTTCACCACTTTTGCATTTACCATGTCCATCATTTCACTTAAATCCTTTAAAGAGATTGCTTCATCCAATTAAATAGATCCCCCCCCCCCCCTCACTCTTCGTTTCCCCCAAAGTCCCTTGTCTTGCAACAGCCTCAATAAACTTTTCCTTTGCCAAATATCTGTTCTTTCTGTTCCAATGTTTTTCATTTGATATCTCATTACCCCTCTTTCTCTCCTTCTCACTCTATCTTTCTCCATCTCTTTCTATATCTTTCTCTCTCTGTCCCTGGCTCTCTGGAACATTGCTTCTCTGTCTCTACAAAAAATAAAGTTGAAGTAATGAATGTCAAGGCCGGCAAAACTTACTGTACAAGTCATTTTTCAAATGACAGGAGGAAACATTTGTGACATTAAGCTGAAAGTGACAAACATACAACCACATTCTCTGAAATGATATGTCACATTCAAGTATGAAGGATGATAACATGAAAGCTACAATGCAAGAATTCACACAAGATTTAGGTCTAATATTATTTTTCAGGTTCTGAATACCTCAATGTTACATATAACATGATCTAAAAATGTTTTACCATCCGTTTGTTTATTAGAAATGAACTTTGCCTTCTATCAAAGCAAATAAAAATCATTCCCAGATGGCACATAAGTATCACATAAGCAGCTTATCTGCCCTCATTTATGCAAATATTTGTTACAATAGTTAGCTTTCCATTATTAAAGTAACTGACTCTCTACCTTTTAGAGATAGTGGTTTCCCAAGGACCTGTATTTAGCTTCCCTTCAGCAACGAATATTCAATATTTTTAGAAATAACAACTGTCTATAAACAGATTCTTATTTTATTTTGAATACATTAACAGGGTTTCCAACTGGTTGATTACTGGTACTAGATCAAAAAAATATATTAGCTGCTCTTCAGAACCTCTGTGAAGAAACCAACATATTTCTTATTATATAAAAACTGTACAAAATTCCCATCCTCTGCCCTTTCTGGATATATTGGATTTGATATATTTACCCTGTTCCGATCTGCAGCAGTTGCGAAGGATCCAAGTCCCTGGAGTGCTTGCTCATTCATATCGATGCAGCTAGCAACACAGTTTAAGTAGTCTGCTCAGTCAACTCATCACAATATACGATAACCTGTATAAGAAGAGATATTGAGTCACAGGTGAGTTATTTGAAAAGGAGGTGATACACACAAAAAAGGCGCATTTCAGCAATGCTTTCCCATACATGTAGCTATTCAACTACCCAAATATTGATTTTCATGACATTTGTTTTCTCACCATTAGGACAAGGGGACTATCCATTTGAACATTCATGGTAAACTACGGAATTTTGTTCAAATACAGGGTCAGGGGGCCTAGATAAAATGTCCTAGTTTTATTTTCAAATGCTAAAAAAAGGAGCACGCCAAGATCAACAAGGGCAACGCAAAGCGTAGCATCCCCTCCTCAGATACTACAGGGATTGGATGAACAAAAAATGTATTACTTTATGGAATGACCCATGAGAAGATTAAGAAAGAATAAAGAAAATAATGAACTTGTAGGCGCCCTTGAAGCTGATACAAAGAAGCAAACTTGACATCAGTGCAACCCTATTTCTTGGCAACCACTTCAAGGAGATTCTGTGATTTTGTAAATAAATGTAATGAGGACTGATGTGTTCTTGGGATATGTGATTTTATATTTGTACATCACAATGTGAATGAGGAAAAAAAAAAAACTTCAAATGACAACTTCATCAATTGACTTTGACTAGACATTTTTTCATGGACATGGGAACTGAATGAATAGGGAATTCCTAACACCACATGTGGGGGGCACAAGAAGTACATGTACAGTATCTTTTGCCTAGATTGCCAATACACAGAGTACCTGGCTGGCAACATCATTATTATTATAAACATCATCAACACTACCAGAAAAGATGTGACAAGATTGACAAAATCAATGACTTTTTAGAAAAATCTAGATTCTGATGACAGAACTTGCTGTAACTCTAAATATTACTGTTACAGATCAGCTGTGCAATATACATGAACAAAGAAGAGAACAGATATAATTTGATTTTTAAAAACCCACATGAGTGGTAACATATTTTTTATGACACCCTTATCTGACGTTAAGTATCACAAATAATTGATTGGGATACACCAACAGAAAAAAACAACTACAAAGTGTATTTCTAATTTACTTTACAATCTAATGTGTACGTAAATTTGCCATGTACATGTAGTATCAATGCTTGACAAGTTGGCAAACTGGAAATGTTTGATTGAAATCATAATCATACTTAATTCCCCCAAACCGGCCACCAACAATTACAGAATTTCTTTCAACATATTTCATAAGGACACAGCTGTAATTAATTGTACCAAACAATTAAGTATCAAAACATGAATAATTTGATATCCCTCTTTACTGATATCCCTCTCCCCCCCCCCCCTTCACTCTCTCTCTCTTCTTTCTCTATCTTCCCCTCTCTCCAGTTCCTTCTCTCTCTCTTGCTCTGTTACCTTTTCCATTAGACATCTTAATAGCACATGCAACAATGACTAACTTTACTTTCTTTTCTTATCTCTCTCTTTTCTTTCTCTATCTCCCCCTCTCTCCAGTTCCTTCTCTTTCACTTGCTTCGATACCTTTTCCATTAGACATCTTGCTTGCACATGCAACAATGACTAATTTTACTTTTTTTTTTATCTCTCTCTCTCTCTCTATCTCCCCTCTCTCCAGTTCCTTCTCTTTCACTTGCTTCGTTACCTTTTCCATTAGACATCTTGCTTGCACATGCAACAATGACTAATTTTACTTTATTTTTTTTATCTCTCTCTCTCTCTCTTCTTTCTCTATCTCCCCTCTCTCCAGTTCCTTCTCTTTATCTTGCTCTTTTACCTTTTCCATTAGACATCTTGCTAGCACATGCAACAATGACTAACTTTACTCTTTTTATCTCTCTCTCTCTCTCTCTTCTTTCTCTACCTTTTCCATTAGACATCTTGCTAGCACATGCAACAATGACTAACTTTACTCTTTTTTATCTCTCTCTCTCTCTCTCTCTCTTTCTCTATCTCCCCCTCTCTCCGGTTCCTTCTCCTTCTCTTGCTCTGTTACCTTTTCCATTAGACATCTTGCTAGCACATGCAACAATGACTAACTTTACTCTTTTTTATCTCTCTCTCTCTCTCTCTTCTTTCTCTATCTCCCCCTCTCTCCGGTTCCTTCTCCTTCTCTTGCTCTGTTACCTTTTCCATTAGACATCTTGCTAGCACATGCAACAATGACTAACTTTACTCTTTTTTATCTCTCTCTCTCTCTCTTCTTTCTCTATCTCCCCCTCTCTCCGGTTCCTTCTCCTTCTCTTGCTCTGTTACCTTTTCCATTAGACATCTTGCTAGCACATGCAACAATGACTAACTTTACTTTCTTTTATCTCTCTCTCTCTCTCTCTTCTTTCTCTATCTCCCCTCTCTCCAGTTCCTTCTCTTTCTCTTGCTCTGGTAACTTTTCCATTAGACATCTTGCTAGCACATGCAACAATGACTAACTTTACTTTCTTTCTTTTTTTCTCTCTCTCTCTGTTTTGTTTTTTCTATGAATGAACTTTACTTTTCTAAAGAAAGAAGATAAATGTTGATAGCAGACATGTCACGATTCACAGGACGCCTCTGCGGTAGAGCACATACATGTATTTGTCATTACACGACTGTCACAAAGTTGATGACTGACGTAACTGTCACTGTGATACAACTCTACATGATGAAGACATATTGCACCGACATTTAGATTTCTGTTCTCTTCCTAACCCAACCCTCCTCTGTAGACTATCTTCTGACATACAACTTTGGTGTACATGTTCATGTACCTCTAAAAATGAAAGACAAACATTTGAAAATCCTTTTTTACCTGTAGTTAATTTATTCTATTTCTATTCTGGAAACTTTATAGTACTGTGTACTAAATGTCACTTAGCAGTATAATCAATAAGAAGCCATTACATTATAATGACACTTGTATTCAAATAGAAAGAGATGAGAGTATTTTGTTAATGTTCCACAAACACATTTTAAATCAAGCCAGACAAAAAGAATACCACTCTTGGTCTACATTTGGCATGATTAGTATCACAACATGTAAGCTGTTCGTAACAGGTATCATACTAAGGACAGAAACCTTGGGGAGGGGAAGGAGAAGCCCATGTGGAAGAATGTAGCTTATGCTACCTTTACTGGTCCATCTTCAATTTGTCAACGCATGAAGTTGTTTCATCCCGAGAAACAACAATTAACACATGCCAAGAATGTGACTAGATAGTTGGAAACTTTGCTCTGCGCAAGCCAAGTGTTCTTGTGGCTCTTGGGATGACGAGCTTGCTGGGATGACAAGCTTTGAGTGAGGGAGAAGCCTGCCCCCTTGGAGGACACAGGAAGTGGGCGATTAGCAGTCGGCTTCAGACAGAGCCTGACATCATCTCACCTTGGCCATGTTCATACTTGCTACATACATGTAGCACAATACCTTGGGTTCAGTCAGAGTCTGGGCCATGCCTAGTCTGGGCTGATACATGTATTGCCTCACCTTGGTCATATTCACACATAATGTATGCTAAACTGTGCAGCACACTGCATTTTTTTAATCAAGTTTCAAACACTGAAGAAGATCAAGATATCACCACAGCTTGGTTATGTTCCTACTCACTATGAAGCACAAATCATTGCTCAATGGCCAGGTTAAAATTCACTCAGACAGGTTTCCACCATACCCATGCTTTTTTCCCCCAGAATACCAGTGAAGCATCTCATTGATGACAGATCTTAATGCTTAATTAATAGAATGATTGAATTTGATGTCTTCAAAATCCAAATTTGATTGAACTATGCAAAGAATTTTGAAGAAATAAATCACAGACTAATGATATTAATCAGAAATTCTGCGATTAATGCTGACAAAAAGTTAAATAACAATTGAACTCTGTGTGTGCTTAAAAATTAATTGTTTTCTATTCCCCTAACCCATCCCCTACCCTTCAGTGATATAAAGATGTAGAAGTGTCGTGGTCTAGTGGATAAGTCCCTGGATTTTAGACCGCATGATATAGGGTTCAAATCTATGCAATGGTACAAACATCCTTTGACATGATATTTATCTACATCTGCCACAGTGGGTACCTGGTTGGAAGAATTCCTTGAATGCTTCAGCAGGTAACGATTGAAGCTTGCTAAATTCCTGGTGACACAGTAATAGTCAGCTAATTGATTCCTAGGGAAAAGTCGCCTTATAAATCCAACTGTTACCATTTATTATTATCACAGACGAATACTGGTCATTGTGAAAGGAAATGTCTTGGGAAAGGTTGATTACATGTACATGTATGTCTAAAGAATAATTGTATCTTGTGAAGATTTTGAAGCATTAAATGTTAAAAATTGACTCAATATTCCTCAAAATCACATGTTCAGTGAAAAGCATTGCATTGGAAAGCAAATGCATATATATGGGACTTCACACTCATGCAATATAAAAATTCGGTCCAGATTTTTTTCTATGTTTTGAAATTTGAATATGAGGGCATTATAAGAGCAATCCCTTTCATATGACAGTTCTACTTATGATAAACTCCCACATTGGAATAACTAAGAGCACTTACATATCATTTTTCACCTTTAAAATAACTTGACTTATTCTTAAACTGTTATTATCGTCTAAAAATTAGTTGATCATCTACACCATAGCTAGTGGTCAATGACCAGGCAGTAATCGAGGTGCCCCAACACTTACAAGCATCACCTCCTGCTCCCAGTGTGTCAGTATTAGGAACAAGGAGAAACAGGTGAATTACTAAACTTGGTTGGAATATGGTCACTCTCAATGACCACTGATCAATTCTCATCAAGATAAAAGTAGGTTACATCAAGGTTTATGAGCAGACAGTGTATTTCCCTTCGACTTGGCTTGAACTTTCATAAAGTAAGGTTGAGTTCTGAAAAAGGTGAAAAATAATTTGTGAGCTTTCTCATTCCTTTTACATCAGTTTGGAAGAACATCGTAGTAGAAATGCCCCCTGAAAAGGACTGCTCTTCAAATGCCCTCATATTCGTAATATGACGAGAAAAAGCTGAAGTGTTCGGGCCAAACATTCATGCCACATGTGTGCGCAGTCCCATATGTACCCATTTCTGGTGCTGTCCGAGTACTTTTCAGGGTCAATTTCTTATCAATTTGTTGATTCCCAAACCTGACAGTAATAAGTATACACCAATTCTTATGTAGAAATGATAAACCATTCCCAATTGCTCTGAAACAGTTACTTCCACATTGTAATCGCATGACCAGAACTCAACTTCATCTTTAAAGTAGATGCGAGCACTCCTAATCTAGTACTATGAAGCCAATGAGCTACTTTACAAATCAGGGCCCCGTTGCATAAAAGTTACAATTATGGTAACTTTGTCATTTATGGTAACTTCCACAGAAACCTTGATTTTGATTGGCTGTTGAGCATTGTTACCATGGTAGTTACCATTGATGGCAAAGTTACCATAATAGTAACTTTTATGCAACGGGGCCCAGGTCTGCATTGAACTCCCAAAAATAAATGAGCTTTCCTCAAGCCTTCAGAAAAGTGAGAAAATGGTATATTATACTGTGAGATTAGATCACATCCCTTGAACAGTTCACTCTGAAATGCCTGCATTTTCATCAAATCATTTCTATTTTCAATTTTTTTTAAAGGAATTTAATAGATGCCACTTATTAATTCACTTAACTGTGAATACCACATATTGTGCAGAGAAGGTTCCATCCATGTTTATACATGTACATCTCAAAAATAATTCCAAAAAAAAATGAATAAATAGATTTATCTGGCCAGACAGACAACCTTGACCTACACATATTTTCACCAAATCCATGACCTTGAAACCACCACAGTGTACATACATGTAGTTATGTGCAAGTTTGTAAAGTACAAGTGTAATAAACATTCAGGGAAGGGTAAGTTCTAGTATGCACTCAACTATGCAGACAAATAAATGCAGACTCTGAAAGTGGAAAGGAGGATGATTTTAATTACGATCTAGCTGACACATAATCATTGATAATAGCATCATATAAGGTTAGACTTGGACAGGTGCTGTATGAAAAACTACATCCAAAGAAAAAGGATTAATCAAAGCAAGGATGACTAGTAGCAGTGAGTAGTCGACGTAATTCCTGCTCTCAGTTTCATTAACATGTACCTTGATATTACACTGTAGCATAGAAAGAGAGGAGTAATATAATCAAGTATACATATAAGTACCCAAATAATTCAAATTATATTAAATGGACTGAAAAGTCGCCAATCGTGGTGATTTGGAGCTTGGCCCAGCTTGGGAAATATTCAGGAATCTCCGCACATCTTTGGTAAATGAGCACGCAATTGCAATGATACGCATTCGACCAAAGAAAGACGAATTGAACAACCCAACTGACAAACTACCCCACCCTCGACTGCAATTTTGTTCGCTGCTCCAAGATTGTTGTTATGCACAGCCTTGCAATAGGGGCAAGCGAATGAAAGTGAACATACATGGACAACGAGCGGTGGTTCCCTTTATTAAAGTGTTAATGATCATGAAATCAATTAAAATATTAAATTCATTTCTGTTCAATAAGTTATTGAGTTGCAGTAAACTTGAAACCAGAGACAGGTATCTGTAAACCTGTACAATTTGTTAAGCTAATATCATGACTCCTGGCAAAAAAAATGCAGCACTAGTATTTAGGTTGGAAAATGCAACTTCATCCCATTCCCCCCCCCTTAAGAAATGTCAATTTCAAAGCATAATTAATTATTAATAGTATAAAAGGTTGGCATGTACAACTGAGAACCGACTCTGGATTGTAGACAGTAGAGGCTTTCTAGTCTAGCAATCTACCTAATACAAGGGAAAAAGTTGCTTAACCCTTTCATGACAGGAATTATTCAAGGGCTAAATTGATCACATTTTGTTCTTCAAATTGGCAACAGTAATATTTTTCTTTTAGTGCTATAGGTTTCTGATAAGGTGTAATGTCTTTGAAAACAATATACACGCTTACAAATGTTGTTGAAAAGTTAAAATAATTGCCAATTTTGATAAAAAACAAAGATTTTGAACCTCTCTATGTGTTGCCAGTTTAAGGATTTTAAAGCTTTTTCTCCTTTTTAAAATTCCTGGCATCAAACGCAATATGGTCATGCAACAAAAATGGATGTAGTTTATGCAGAAATTTTTGCTCGTTCTACTCATGCATCTTGTATATTTTTTAGAGCTCTATATCAAAAGATATTGAGTCAAACCACAAAATGTGGTCAATTGTCTCAAAAGGGTTAATATCAATACCTTGTGTACTTCACAAAAGACAAAGGTAATATTTGGTAATCATGTGGAATAATCTTTAATATTATTTTTTTTTCTTTCTTGATTATTTCAATTTACAGTAGTTCAAGAGCTTCCAAATTTACAGATGTAATCTATTATTAAAGTAAAAGTTTCAACCGCTGAATACAAACCAACTGGGGCTATGCCTATAATTCATATTCCTTGAATTCATATTCCTTGAATTCATATTCCTTAAATTCATATTCCTTTCTCATCTTATAATCAATATGTTCAGGTGTAAACATGTTTTATCATTCCCTCAAGTTTTCATTACAAGCTATGTTAATAAATGTACGATAGGGAGCCCTATGTCTGTGCACCTAAGAAATTGAACAAGAATTTCTTCAATATTCCTTTAATGCCTAATCTTCTACTATTCCTGATACTCTGAAGAAAGTGTGCAAAAACAATCTCATCAAAATCAGAGCAAGAACGATGCCATTTTCACATGAATAGGCGACCGCGTCATATTTGTCATTGAAAAAACAATGGTGCCCATCTCTGTGCACTTACTCAGTTTACACAGTTCGGGATTTTTGACAAGACAGACAGCGTTTCACAGCTTGTGAATATAATTAATGAAATAAGATCTTTTAAAAATATTTTGACTTCGTTTTTTGGTGCATGAATATGTATCGCTATAATAAAGATGAAAAGTTTATGTTCGTTGCATGTTTTGTTTTATCAGAATAGAGTAGTTACGCATGTGCGCAGACTTGGGCACTCTAGCCATACAGAAGGTGTCAAATTCATCACTTCCAGGGTCAAGCCATTCTGGCTAGTCAGGGGAGCATCACAGCTAAGGCAAATAAAGAGGCTTTCAATTACTAAGTACTACTTTCAATTTTTTTTCAAGTTTGAGAGCTGCATTGCAGCCCAAGAGTAGTGGCCTCTTGGCAATTGATGAGTCTCATTTTTTCTTCAGGACATGGCAAATTGTCACCAAATGATGGAGCTATATCACTTCAGATCATCACAAGTAATCAGCTCTGGTATCACATGACAAGCCTGAAATAGCCCACTTTCAAATTCACCAAAGGCTGGAATTTGGAGGAAATATTCATGTTCATATTCATGATAAAAACTTGTATACAAGAAAGGAATATATGCCAGTGGCAGATTAAGAGGGGGGGGGGGGGTGAGGACATCCAGCCAGCATCCCCCCCTTTTGAAACCCAAGTGGCATACCATAAAATACCTTAAGTACACAACTCTAAGTTTGTGTCTCCCTTTTGAGCTGATGACCCCCCCCCCCCCCCCCCCCCCCGCTTATTTTTGGCTTGACACAAAGAATTCAGGGGAGTATAGGGACACCCAAAAAATCTGATGACCCTTTCTTTTGCTTGTCAGGAAATTTCTGACTATTGTGCCCTCTCTTTTACAAAATCCTGGATCCACCCCTTGAATTATGCTTATGCATTTTTGTGTGCATTGCTTTAGTAATAAACAGGAATCATACTATCATAGGGCAATTAACTTAAACAAAACAAAATTGTTATGATAGTAGTATGATTCCTGTTTATTACTAAAGCAATGCACACAAAAATGCATAAGCATAATTCAAGGGGTGGATCCAGGATTTTGTAAAAGAGAGGGCACAATAGTCAGAAATTTCCTGACAAGCAAAAGAAAGGGTCATCAGATTTTTTGGGTGTCCCTAAATTGTATTACAAAATAAAAGAACAGACATCTTCTCAGAAGACATGGAAAATTATTCAGTCACATGAAGGGGTATTAAAGATGAAATTGCAAATGGGAGATTCTCCATTTGATTCTATCTCTCAAAAATCAATAATTTTCTTTGTTTGTCCAATATTTATTCTCAATACCTTCACTAATGTTTTCTCCAATTATCTGGCTTCTGCTGAGGTAAATTATGTATGAAGGTTAACTGTTAAATCCAATATTTCAGTCACAAAACACTGCTTCAAACTTCTACACTTTTAATAACCCCCATTCTTTGATTTCTATATCAATTCTTTGATAGGTGAACACACATGACTTTGATACAATATGTGCCATATGTACGGATATTAAAGAACTGAAATACAGTCTGTGTAGAATTCATGATTGCACTGAAGATATAGTTGTGGCACACATTTCTCCTAGCTCTTCTCTTCAGTCATTTTGTCATGAATCCATTTATTTCCTTTCACATTAATTCATCTTTTACAGGAGTCAGTTTGAATTGACTAAAGTGATTTCATTGAATATAAACGTATACTGTTTTGTCATTTTGCATACATGTACATAGGGCCATATTACGGGGTCGGGCTAACTCGGCACTAGGGCGAACTCGGCACTGCGCTTTAACTAGGTTTCAAGAGTTGAAGTCCACGCTACGCACCGTACCCTTTTTTAGCCTTAAATTTCATGTTTAGCATAATTTTACTTCTTGAAATTGTCAACATTACTTCTTTGCTAATCATTTTACAAACTGATATCAAATAATTTGAATTTAAGTGTTTTGAAATGTGTAATTAAAAGCGAAATTCAACACAAGTGTTCGCGATCACTTTAACTCTCTGGGCTCACTCCGCGGCAATTTTCCGCCAAGGCCGAGTTCGCCCTAGTGCCGAGTTAGCCCGCATCCCATATTACTTAGGCACTAAAGTACATGTAGAGTAGATGCTCTGGTGTACGGCCACTTCAGACAAAATCCAATTTTAGAACTCTTTATTCCTGAATTATTTTCACCTTTTTACCCAAATAATGGAAGTTCATTATGTAACTGTTTGGGCAAAAATATAATCCCGAAAAAATTAAAGAGTTGCCATGGTAATATTATTTTTTTATTTTCCCCATTTTGGAGCCGGTTTGCAGCATATCTGCACCGGTTTGCACTTTGCAGCCCCATGTACAACTCAATGGAGAATTCGCGCGCTCATCATGTGTGAGCGAGCTGAGCAAAATCCCATCGGCCCGAGCCAGAGTCCCACGCCAGAGCTCCCTGCATGCGATCCGGCCGCACAATGGTGCAGCGATATCTGACACTGACATCGCCATTCGCACGAAGCTTTCACTGCGGTGCGCTGGTGTGTCACACACACTGAATATTGAACGACTGCAACTAGTAATCGGACACTTTTGAGCTTGCGACACATGAAAAATCCCGATCTACATTTGAAAATTTCTTAAAATTAAGCTAATTTTTCAAAACCCTATTTCCTTAACAACACGCTTAAGAAAAGCATATTTTCAAAATTTTCAATTTTTTGTAGTGGGAACGCCATTTGTATTGCTAAAAATGTGGTATTTATGGATACTTTTTTCATGGCCACTGCTGTTTTTCTTTGACTAGATGGTAATGTACCCTTTGTGTGTAATATGTGATTTATGATGATTTTATGTATATTATGTATTTCAAAGTGATTTTGCAATGCAAACGACAGACCGGCTGCACACCGGCTACAGGCCGCACTCTGGAGCATCTACTCTAGTTCAGTACTAGGAAGCAATTTTTAAAGGGAAAGTCCACCCTGGTTATAAATACAAGTTGGTTTTAAAAGAGGCAGAAAATTAAAGAAATAGATCAGCGGAGGTTTGAGCAAAATATAAGAAATGAGAAAGTTATGAATTCTTTAAGTTGTATTCAATCAAACACAAATTGGCAACTCTGTGACGTATCTTGTGAGCTCTCCCATTTGCCCTGTACCCCCAAAATCAATATTTTCCATTTTCTCTATAGAATATTCAATCATACATGCAGCTTAGATATAATCATTGCTCATATGTTTTACACAAAACCTGTATGAAACAAATCAATTCCTCCATCAAAAACTAAGAAAATTAAAATTTATGAGATTTTCCGTACTGCACAAATGGGAGAGGAGCTCGCAAGATATGTCACGGAGTTGCCAATTTGTGTTTGATTGATTACAACTGCCAAAATTTATAACTTTCTTATTTCTTATCAGATTTTGCTCAAACCTGCACTGATCAGTTTCTTTATTTTTTCTGCTTCTTTTATAACCAACTTAATATCAGGGTGGACTTTCCCTTTAAGGCCTCTTTATTGTATGGCATTTGGTCCAATATTGCAGCGCTCAAAATACACGGGGGCGACGGGCGATTCGCCTCCGTAGCGTACAGAATCGCCTCCGTGAGAAAAATTACGAGGGCGACTTTTTTTATGAGCAACTAAAAAAATCGCCCCCGTCAAATTTTCCTGTACAAATTTAATTTTGCAACTTTTGAATCATGATGTCACTTATTTTCCGTAAGAAAATGATATTGATAAATGAGAATACCAATAAAATTACCAATCAAACTTGCGGCCGTGGCTCGGCCCGTGGACGTGGTACGACGACGACAATCATTGAAATAACACTGTAGCTGTGTGCTGTGCAGGTGCTTATATGTGCTGTGCAGTGTTATTTCAATGATCGGATCATGCCAAAAGTAAGCTTGAAAACAACCAAAAATACCACATAAGCGACTACAAAAATACAAAATTACTGTAAAACAATTCTTTTCTTTGGCAAAAAATAGTATGGGTATCCATAATATCTCAAAGAAAAAAAGATGGTGGAGGATTACGAGCGCACTTCGTATCGAGATTAGGCAGCCATATTTGACACTGTTCTGCGTAGCAAGACCGCAGATGGCAGCAGAGAGGAACAGTTGTGGCCGATCACCTGATCTAGTGCCCACATTTATTTTCCTCTCTGCTGCCATCTGCGGTCTTGCTAAGCAGAACAATGTCAAATATGGCTGCCTAATCTCGATATGAAGTGCACTCGCAATCCTCCAACATCTTTTTTTCTATGAAATATTATGGATACCCATACTGCTTTTTGCCAAAGGAAAGAATTATTTTACGGTAATTTTGTATTTTTGTTGTCGCTTACGTGGTATTTTTAGTTGTTTTCAAGCTTACTTTGATCCAATCACATCAGTTATATTCGACCCTCGTCTGT
>CM046832.1:26428473-26435973 GCA_025618425.1 Heliocidaris tuberculata | reverse complement strand
GACCTTTTTAGGATTTTATCTCTCACTTCCTCCCGCTTTTTCGCTTTTTCTTTTTTTTTGGGGGGGGGGGGGGTGGGGGGGGGACGACCGCCCTATACGCCCCCTTGCTACGCGAAATAACAAATCATGGGTTAAGAAAAAGTTTTGGGCAAGAAAAAGCGGCAGCGGCGCCGTTCGGTCCCCTCTGCTGTACTGATATGCTAAACTGTCTTCTAATAGTGCATACTGCCTTGTTGCTTCTCGATTACAATCTATCATCCGCACTTTATACAATTCTTTTTACTATGAAATGATTTTCTGATAGTCACTTGCATAGACAGGGAGGCACAAGGGAGCCATGGCCCCCTATTCAAGCCCCTAAAAAAAAGAAAAAAAAAAAAAGCGAGAGCGAAAAAGCGGGGGAGGTGATCGAGAGACAAAAGCCTAAAAAGGTGTTACGAGCCGTTATCTTTCTCTCAAATTTGGCGTCAGAGCTTTCGCGCTTCGCGCGGGAAGGGCAAAAACTCCCCCCGGCTGCACCCACCCCTGTTATACATACAGTGCAATATATTGCGTCCTAATAATTGAAAAGCAGTCCGGGCGTCGAACTAACTTCCCGCCTATAAAAGGTGCTACGAGTCGTTATCATTCTCTCAAATTTGCTAAAAACGTTAGAGCTTTCGCACTTCATGTGGAAGGGGAAAACTCCCCTCCCCCTCCCTGCACTCATCCCCCCCCCCCCGGGTTCGCGAAGTTCGCGTGCTCACAACCTGTGTTCACAACTGCCCCCTAAAATGAAATCCTGGCTTCGTGGTTGGATCCTTCACGTCTGCCCTCCCCCACCCCCCCTATTGAAAAATGCTGCCTATACGCCACTGCTGATAGTCCAAATCGGAAACCTTGCGGTGTTGGACAATGTCACTCTTTCCCTTATAAATGTACATGTATAACAAGGTTAGATTAACAATTGTTACACTATTACCACTTGTAAAATTGGCACCGCAGAAATCTACTTCACGATGGTTGCAATACAGTGCTATCTCACACCTTCAACTATAAAACCAATTTACGGTTACTAAAATATTAAGTACTTGTTTCATTTTTCTTAGTAATTTCGTTATAGTTATAACAGTTTAAAATAATTTTAGATTTGAATAAATATTCTTTTTTTGAATTCTACTTTTTTATAGTTTTAAAATTGATAAAACATAACCATTATTGATTCTGATCACGACCAAGACTACTAATAGACATACGTAAAATCGTCCTTTTCGTCCTTTTCGTCCTTTTCCTCGTGGGTTGTACACGAAATGAAATTCAGAGGACAGGTTAGAAACCTTTGTTTTGCCCTTTCCCTCCTCTCTGACATAACTTATTTGAAGATATGCAATATTGTTAGTCTCCTGCCAGAAGAATGTATATTTACTGTTGAAATTCAAGTTAGAATGAAGTATGAAAATTCGCCTTTAAGATCGAGATGAGATCGGTGATGTTTGAGCTGTGACCTGTGTGCCTATCGAGAATACACCGTCCAGGCGCAGGCAGGTTCATTTGTGTGAAGTGCCATGGCCCATGCACTGATGCACATAATGCATGGGCATGGTTGTGGAAATTTTGGAGATGTCATGGACATCGATGTCTGTCATATTATTAGGAACAGGGCTGCCAACACTCACGCATTTCACCCAATCATGCCAATTCTCATGCTCTGACGCTCTCACGCTAATACTGAAATTTCTCACGCACAAATCTTTAAAGGGGCAGTCAATGAGAACTCATCATGCTCATGGGGAAATGAAATCGTGCGGAATTTGCAAAAGGCTCGTTTACTTGTACACATAGCACGCCCGTTGTGCGAGGCCGTCGGACTAAGGTCATAAATGATCGGACGGCATGAAGTTGACCGAACTGGAGCTCGGCGAATACTTCGGGTTTAACCAGTCCCGGGCTTTTAGTCTTGTAACTGGTTGTAACCTCGTTCCCCAAACAAGTTTAGTGTAATGCTGAAATATTTCCAAATACAAAACACGGTTAACTTCTGGTTGATTAGTCTAGCCATCGCTTCTGCACTGCCCTGCCGCGACTCGTTGTCGCCACGATTACGTAACTAATCCCAAGCTCTACCAGAGAGCTGGCTCTGTAATTACTTTTCCATATGTTTGATTACTTTCCCACCGCGCGAAATTTAAAACACAAGCCAGTCTTATCTCAGAGGTGGTCCAATATGAATCACATGTTTTAGCACGTGCGATGGAAGTCCTTGTATCGAAGTGACACGAAGCTCCGAGTATATTTTCCTCTCTCATCGGAAATCGCCCATGCAGGCCTACCAAAGTATCCCTTTAATAGCTAGATCTAAATAATAATCAAATCTGATAGATTTGAATAAATTATGCGACCAAATCAAGAATTTAGGAAGCGTTGAAAAAGTTGTGAAAGTTTTCCCATCTTTTGTCGAAAGCTGTGAAAGTTTTCCCGCCTCGATCTCACTTCACGCGCGCTAGCGCTAGCTAGCTAGCTATCCTGACATATATGTGTGTGGATACCGGATGGCTGGCCTGGAAGGCTCTTTGAAGAGTAAAAAAAAAAAAAAAAGCTGACGCTACTCTTCAAAGAGCCTGGTTTTTTAACCCCACTCTACAATAGAGCAGCCATTTTAGAGTCTAAAGAACCTCCTGAAAATCACCTTTACCGTGAGCCAGCTTCTCTCATCTCCTCTTCACCATAGCTTTAGATTATTAAAACCCCATTTTTTACCCTAGAATTAAAAAATATTGGGGAAAAAATGTGAAATATTAATTTTAATGGTTATCAGTAGGTCGAATGTTGTCCGAACAATGCCCCGAAAAAGCCTTCACTGCGCTCGTAGACCTGGAAGTGTCCTGTAATGCAATTGACCTACAGTCACTCACGCAATTTTCAGATCCACCATATGTTAAACAAGACCGCTACTGCATGCATGCTGAAGGTGCACGGTCAAAATGCGTGCGAGGCCCGCGCGCTTGTAGCGGTCTTGTCTAACATATGGTGGAACTGAAAATTGCATGAGTGACTGTAGGTCGATGACATTACGGGACACTTTCGGGTCTACGAGCGCAGTGAAGGCTTTTTTGGGGCGTCGTTCGGACAACATTCAACCTATCGGTAACCATTAAAATTAATATTTCACATTTTTTCCGATATTTTTTAATTCTAGGGTAATAAGGTTTTAATATTCTAAAGCTATGGTGAAAAGGAGATGAGAGAAGCTGGCTCACGAGTCACGGTAAAAGTGATTTTCAAGAGGTTCTTTAGACTCTAAAATGGCTGCTATATTGCAGAGTGAGATTAAAAACCAGGCTCTGTGAAGAGTAGCGTCAGCTTTTTTTTTTTTTTACTCTTCAAAGAGCCTTCCAGGCTACACGGGAGGCAGTCTCCCCTATGGCTAAGCCTAGACGAGTAAACAAAAAATTCAGTGGGCAAGATCATCCATTTTGGCTTGTAGGATGAGCTGGAAGAGGAAGATTTTAGCAAACTCTGAAGGTGGATATGATGGTCATGGTGTCTTGCAAGGTTCACTGTCATGACCGTACATGGAAATGGATGAATCCTGCGCACTGAATTTTTGTTTGCTCGTCTCTCCTGCCATAGGGGAGATTGCTTTCCATGTATGGCTTAATGGTCAAATGTCATATTTTATAAAACATCAAGTCTGTATTGCTAGGCAAAACAGAGCAGAGGTAAATACAAGTCCCAAACCCTGACTCACTTGTGTCGTGGGCTGACGAGTGACATGTGGCGTTGCGACTTGTGTGAAAAATATTCCTCCAATTCCTGTGATTCTGGTCATGTTTTAATATATTCTAACTTTAATTTCTGCTATCCCACTAGCCAAGTCCCAATATTATTTTTCCCATGTTTAAAAGGTAAATAAGCTCAACATGATCATCAGTGTAACTCCAGCGCAAAACTTTGTAATGCTCACTGAGCTGACACAGTTAGCAGAGGCGCATGGCCAAATTGGTGACTGTTTCCTATTTGGGAGACTCGCTATTGTCAGAGACTTTTGTCAATATTTTTGATAGCTTATCTAGGAGACAGTCTCCCATTTAGAAAACCGATTGTCTTTGTTTACATTTGCTGCAAAGGGATTACTTTGGCTCAAAATGAAAATGTGATAAGCAGATTCCTAATGAAAAATTACTCCTTTTGACCGTCTACGTTATAAAGATTCACCGTCTCATTTTTATTTTCATGACATATTTTGTTATGATCCATACACAAAACAAATGGGCTTCTGACCTCAGTGAGGCAAAAATTTGGCTGGGAGAAACTGCCTTGTTGGTGTTGTTTCTTTCATCCTTTTGTCAGCTATGTCTCCAATATGGGAGGCTGTCTCTCAACTTAGCCATGCGCCTCTACTGACAGTGGCTAAAAAGTAGTCATATTGCTTTTAAAAGTTGACAAAAATGACATTGAAATAGACTCTAGCCTAGATGCAGTTCGTCTAGTAATTAAAAGCAACTCACAAATTTCCAAGAATTCAACTTTTTTTTTTAAAGGAAAGATTTTCAATTTCATTTTGTTTTGCATGCTGAAACTATTTTTAGTGATCGTATGCGCATGTGCGAAACAATTGGAAACAGCTTGCAAGATGTGGGTAGAGGATTTATGACCATGCTGAAATTGTGACACTGTAGATGTACAGGTATTGACATGTACTACATTTTAAAAAATTGTTTCACTTGAGAAAACATAGGACCAGTGAATGAAAAACGTTTGTTTAAAACATTATATAATTTAAATGACATGCCATTTTAGCTTGTGAAAACCTCTCCTTTTTTCTTTTTTCTTTTATGTATTGGGAAGAATTAAAAGTTTTGTTTTCTTTTGATGTTTATGTAAACAAGTGTCGCCAAAAGCAATCTTTCATTCACCACCCGATAGATTGTAGTAATTGTACCTGTGCCAAAGAGTGACGATGCATTTTAACCTAACATGAAAGCGGAATAAACAGTAGCGATCTCATAATCCTCTGACACAGGTCAACCTAATCAAAGTAATAAATATTTTTTTATGCCCTTAGCTGACCGAGTTCTTGGTGGTGGGGCGGGAGATGCCTACTGAGAGGCACCCCATCCCACCCCTCTTCAAGATGCGAATCTTCGCACCAGATGAGGTCACTGCCAAGTCACGCTTCTGGTACTTTGGTAACAGGCTGCGAAAGATGAAGAAGTCTCGTGGAGAAATCTGCAGCTGCAGGAAGGTAATTTATTTACATTGTACACTGTAGTTTGCGTGTGTGTGCTACAAAAAGGAAGTGTTAGCATTTTCATAAATGTTTTCATTGGGACAGACTATTACCTCTTATATTTAATTGCATTTCCATTGTCAAAATGTAGATATTACATTTGTATTGTTATGTTCGATGTTTGTCCATCCTAACAACACCGATTGTATGTAGTCTTTATTCCGACTGTTGGTAACTACAGCTTATAATTCTGAAAGATGAAAAATTGTTGACAACCCATTGTTGGTAAATTGGCACATCATCATTTTCAGTAAAATCACAAATTAGAGTTGGCTGAATCTAAATCTGCAAATTGTATTCTTCAGGTTACATGTACGATACAAGTGGATTTGATGTAGAGGCAGGTGTTCTATAAAATTGCATCTTACAACTTATCCTTTTGCATGAGTTTTGCTTTCCAAGTAGAAGTACATCAAGACTGAGGTTTTACATAATATCCCTCTTTGTATAGTTGAGCAATTAGAATGTTGACATGCTTTATGAACGAAAAATTATTTCTTGGTAGATCAATGAGAAAAAGCCCCAGAAGATCAAGAACTTTGGTGTGTGGCTGCGTTACGACTCCAGGAGTGGGACTCACAACATGTACAGAGAGTACCGTGACCTTACTACTGCTGCAGCCGTCACCCAGTGCTGTAAGTTACTATCCCATTTATCCTCTCTCTAATATGATTTTGTGCAATGCCCAAGCAAGCTCAATACTTCCCAGCGCAATCATACTTTTCATTTTGATGTGAGGTCTGTGTGATCTCTATCACATGTGTTATGCTTGTATACTGTGCAAGTCCAGTGACATATGGTTAAAATTTTCCTTTCTCAGAACACACTAGTTTACTCTTCGTAGTGATGAAAATTTCTCTTTTGGCCAAGTAGGGAGAAAGTAGAATAAATTCTCTTCCTTTCCCTTAGCTTTTCTCTCTCTCCTTGATGCTGACCCTTTTTACTTTCAACAAAAAAAAAAAATTTTTTAAATGGAAATACTGCTGCATTCGATATATTCAGCAAAATGGAAATTACCTAGTATATATTGTTTGAATTGGGCACTACCAGTGCCATTTCAAATAGGTGACTTTTTAAGATAGTAAAAGTTAACCATTTTCCCTTTTTCATTAGACTCATGAGAGATCGCTTTATTTTAGTAGCTTTGAAAGGAGTGAGTTATATTTTATAAGTTAAAATTTATGAAATTTATTTGTGTTCATGACAGACCGTGACATGGGAGCCAGGCATCGTGCCCGTGCCCATTCCATCCAGATCATCCGAGTGGAAGAAATCCCAGCATCCAAATGCAGGAGACCTCACATCAAGCAGTTCTTGGTAAGTCTTTTACCTTTCACATAAGATACAAACATTTGAGTCACTAAATGTTCATTGAGACACATTTCATGAGGAATCAGTTTATAGATGACCTGTTAACTCATTACATCTGATTGACGGGTCATGTCGAAGGAAGGAAGGAAGGAAGGATGAGACTTTTTTAATTGGCAAGCATTTGAATGATGGCATTTCATTTTGTATATCCTATTATGTTATATTTTTATTGGGGGGGGGTATTTTAACAGCACCCCCCCCCCCCCCCCCCCCCATCAAGCAGTTCTTGGCAGTTCTTACCAAAAGAAAGGAATTCTTAGATGAGGTCTGTGTATCGAAAAAAGGAAATTAATATCACAGCGGCAACAGGACCAACATATTGACTGACTAGTCTGTCACATTACCACTTATTTTGGGAATATGTAGGGAGCCTTCTTTAGTTTGGTTGAGTACTATACATAAGCCCTCCTTTGTCACTTGTTTCCTGAAAGTACCTTTATAGCATCATTTATCATTTTTCTTCTATTTTCTGTACTTGTCTTCATCACAGACCTCCAAGATCACCTTCCCTCTCCCACATCGCACACAGCGCCCCAACAAGCCCATGTTCACCACTCGCAGGCCAAGCACCTGCTTCAAGTAAACTGGACTCTGACATCATCGCTTCAGTGCTCATCAGCTCTCTGAGGAATACAAAAACTGTATATTATCAATTCTTTGTCATTTGATGACTGTTGATGAAGATGTGCCCAAAATAGACCAGGGTGAAGCAAAAGTTTGGTGTCCATTTTTGTTTTTTGTTGTGTCTAGTGTAACTTTATTTGGTAATAGTAAATAGTGTATGTATATATACGCGCTGTGATTGGTGAGAGTCGCATCACGTGACGTGAACTTCAATTTTCTGCACGCTTATTTGTGTA
>CM046832.1:26381812-26427973 GCA_025618425.1 Heliocidaris tuberculata | reverse complement strand
CGCGTGAGCATTTTCATGTTATCCTTTATTTCCTTCATACTCATTAACTGTTGACCTATAGAATACCAGACAAAGTTCTTTGGGGTTGATTTTATACTTTCTAGCTGTACACAAATTATTTTTTCAGGTGATTGGTACACTTTAAAAACAACACCAATGATAATATGTCATGTTTATAATGGGTAGCCTCATCGGTATCAATACTGTTCTCACTGCAATGACATTATTAACCTGGCTATAGGCATGTTACCATGACTAATTCATCATATGGCTACTACTTAAGGGAAATCCAATCTTAATAGCAAGTCGCTTTGAAAGAAAGAGGAAAAATCAGAGAAGCCGATTGGTGAAAGTTTGAACGAAATCGGACAAGCAATAAGAAAGTTATGAATTTTTGAAAGTTGTAATCACTATACATATGGGAATTTCAAATTGGCCGAATAGGTAATGTCACTGTGATGTAGCTTTGGACAACTCCCCATTCACCCCAACACACAAAATGACTAAAATGTCACTTTTTTCAAAATGTATTACTCAGTAGGATCTCTTTCTTTCATGAGGACCTATAACAATATGCTATTTCCAATATATTCTGAGTACTGCCCCGAGGGTAAAAGCGCCTCGAAGAAAACCGCAAATTAATGATATTTTTGTGTACGACAAATGGGAGAGTTGTCCACAAACAAGTCACAATCGAATCACCAAATTGCCAGTTTGAGATTCACATAGATGTAGTGGTCTCATTTTTCAAACATCCATAACTTTCTTATTCCATTCCTTGTCTGATTTCTTTCAAACTTTCACCGTTCTGTTTTTCTTATTTTTCTGCTTTCACACAAATTATCTCATTACCAAGGTTGGATTGCCCTTTAATCAAGTTGAGAAAAATTGACAGAAAATGACCAAAATTCTACATTAAGATTTCTCGTAATGGCTCTTTTGGGATTTTCCAGATCTATATTCATTGTGTGTGTGTCTGTATGTTTGTTAATATACATATGTAAGAATATATTTACTCTCATGGGTTCCTTCATAATTATTTAAAAAACAAAAAAACAAAAACAAAGAAAAAAAATGACCATATGTGAGGCATGTGTGCCTTAATCTCAATTTCATTGCATAACATCAGTTCACATAGTACAATATACTGCACAATATTTAGGACAAAGACATTGAAGAATCAAACAGACATTTCTGTACATTCACCTCGTAAACAAACCACAAGGGATCTAAAGGATATTATGGTCACATCTCCTACATTTTTAGAAACTATGGAAAGGTCATGAGAGTGCTTTACAACAAAAAAAAACAAAAAAACAGATGACATTTAGAAGAGATTGCTTTATCAGGGAAGCTGTATAAGCTTACAATAAGACCAGAAGACTGGTAAATAAAAACAGACAATAAAAAGATCATGTATTATTAAAAAAGAAGATGAACAGGAAGATGAATAGATCATATAATGTCAGAGAAATGATATATACATTACAAAGATTATATATACTTTATAATGCCTATAAAAGGGCCTATAAAAGTTAAATAAAGCTATGAACAGAATTAAACACACTTACCACAGGATCTGGTTCCTCAATTGTGGCACGAACCACGCTCAATAATACCTCCTCAAAACATGGTTGCTCTGAAACAAAAGAAAGAAACAATAACTAGAAGAAAAAAAGAAGAAAAGAAATGGGAAGTACTGCAGTTCTTATGACATGACAGAATTATCCAATTATTGTGGGTTAGTTGTCATTTTAACTGGGATAAACACAAACTTAAGGTGGTTTTTATAGCAATATTGTTATCTGAAAGCCATAATAGGTAATAAATATTGAAGATTCAACATCCTCTTATCTTAAACAGACAATATGAAATGTTGGCAAAGGGATTTTTATGAAATCCTCACTAGCAAATACAATCTAAACATGAAAAAATTAGACAGAAATATACCATTTCACACACGATTCACATCCTGCATAATATTCTGTCCCTAACTACTGACATATACCAGTAAAAAAAAAAAAAAAATTCTATGTATACCAGTAAATTTTTTAGTTTTTTTATGTTCCATGATGATGATGCAAAAACCTGAAACCACTGTCATTCAAAATGCCTTTCAGAAATCTTGTCTGATATTTTATGTATAATAGGGTTTCAAGATAATATAGTTTAGGGGAATGTTCTATTCATTAATACAAAGATAGTAGAATGAACAATTCAGAACCAAGGGTTCTCTGGAAGGACTATCTTCAACAGTGATTAATCAACACTACCAAAATCTTTGCAGCACAGCAATGATTCATATTTCAATTAATCTACATACTCATGCTTTAGGAAATATGACTATTTTCAATTATTTCATGGCCTCAAATTAAAATGTACATTACTATGATGCCTACATGACAATTCAGTTAGCTTACTACCCAAAATGCTTAGTTACAATGCCATCGATACATTTTTCTGTTTACAGAGAATACAAATATACTATTAATACATGGTTGGGAGTGCGTTAGTGCGATCTGGCAACACAAAGGTTTTTATCGTGGTGTACTAACACACGAGGCGTAGCCGAGTGTGTAGACACCACGATAAAAACCTGCGTGTGCTGGATCGCACTAACGCACGAACTCACAACCATGTATTAATAGTTTTATATAAACGGGTCTACAATTTAGTGTTTTCTTACAATCTTAGTGTTTGATCGGATTAGCCGTGCGTTAGTCCCCTCGCCGTGCGTTATCACTTTTTTTTTGCACGGTCACGTGATGTTGTTTGACCAATCAGGATGGCTACATCTTGAACCCGTTTTATAATATAATATAACACATGCCAGATGGTACAAAGCTAAACAAATTACAGGAAGTGCAATTAATATCGAACATATGTTTATCCTCATTCATCCTCTTTTTTTAGTTCTACATGTCAGTCAGTGCATATCTATTGCATTATGTATGAATCAATCAATCATCAATGTACTACAACAGAATGATTAATAAAAAAAAAAAATATCAAAGGTAAAAGAAAGAAAGAAAAAGAAAGAAAGAAAGAAAAAAAGAGAAAGAAAATAAAAAAGAAAGAAAAAAGAAAGAAAAAACATAACATTTAAAAACTTTTACATATTATAAATGAATGTAACCTTTTCAGTAAAGTGCTAAAAGCAATTCCTGGGGGTGTATTCTGAGATTCAATTTATCTCAGATAAAATCTGAGATTTTAAGTCGGTGAGATAAAAAAAAACCTTAAAATCTGTTTAAATCGGTATTCTGAGAACCATTTTAGTGAGATTTTATCTCATCTAAGACACGCCCATTTAAGTTTAATTTTATCTTTCCCACAAATATGATGGGCGTAAGCATTTTAAGTTGCACATATCATGCGTACAACATGTATATGCATACAAGAGATATGATACTGAGATGAAATACGAGATAAAATCAGGGATAAAATGTATCTCAGAATACCACTTTTTTTCAAAAAGATAAAAAATAACCAATTTTAGAGATAAAATGGTCCTCATAATACCACCCAGGGGTCTGTAACATAAAGAGATACAATTAATCTTACGATTGATATCAATCATAAGTCTATGGCAAACATGTACTGAAGAGATACAATTGATCGTAAGTCTATGGCAAACCATGTACTGAAGAGTTACAATTGATCTCTTTATGTTACAGGCCCAAGGTCTATAATGTCAGTGTTCTTATTTATACACTGTATACTGAAATATGAACATATGACTTATCATAATACACTGTACTTCAAAGTTGTGATTAATAGAGTTTGTAAAATATAAATCTTCTCTTTTATTTTCTATGTATTCCGATATTCATCAACAGAGGTAATGACACACAATTAAATTTCCTGTTATATGATCAATTTCCAGCTAAATCTGTTTTTTTATAAATCATTAGAAGTATTGTGATCAAGTATATTTTTAAAAATACAATTATTCATTTATAAGTTCCTCCCTATCACTGTCACTGAGACTGAAACAGAATACGGAAACACTGGTACTGAAAAAAAAAAAAAAATCCATTTGAAGAATGTACTAATCTACCAGCCAATTGGCTAATCTATCTTCAATAGTTGCAAAGTTGCCAAATGTTGATTAATTACTTTGCAAAAGAGTACAAAAATTGAGATTCAGATTCCATTATAACCTAATAAACCCAAAGAAACTAAAACTACATGTGATAAATATTTTCTGGTCATTAATCATCACTAACCCCTGGATAAAATAATTAATTAGACCTCGATGGTTTCTAGACTAAAAATAAATTCATATAAAGCTACGAAAAGCATCTGATTGAGCACCTTTTCAGGCTTATATTCATTACTAGGAAAAAAAGAAAGAAAGAGAAGAAGAAGGGGGGGGGGGGGGGGAATGACCACTCCTACCTATTGCCCCATTCATCTTTGATCTACAAAAATATGTTGTTTGTATTGAGTAATTACTATTAGGTTTCCTAATAAAGTAATCTTTCTGATTCTGATACACTAATCTTGAGAGTAGATTTTAGCAAATAACACCCCCACTCCTAGAGTTCTTAATTAAAGGGATTGATTAACTTTGTGAGAAATTGTGAAATCAGCTCAAATGCCAGTGAATTGTGTGCACTCCTCTAACTACATATATAATTAAGGATATGTGAAAGTATGAGATAAAATGGAACCTGTTTACTCTGCTAAAAAAAGAGAAAATCGTGATTAATCGCTAGCGCAAGTCGCTCGGCTTCGTCGCTGCGCTGCAGTCACAAAAACCAAGCACCAGCGCTTGGCGATTTCGGAGCGGGTTTCCAGCCCGTACGGTATTCTGTGATAGAGCAAGGTATGCCAACCGTAAGATTTCTTTAGGGTTCGGTGGTACTCTATCCCGACATCAATGTTCAATCGTAAATATCTTGATACATAGACGACCGATCAGCTTATAAAACTCAAGCGATTCCTGTCTGACCTAAAGGTTTGCAATTATGATTACAGAATTAGCTGGAACAGTGATTTTTTTTTCAATCCTGGGCAAAGTTAATCAATCCCTTTAAAGCATATACTGTATTTACATGGAAAATGAAACTCACTACGTCAACTCTTCCAGTCTGCAACAAAGTCTAGGCTCTATTGCACTGTGGCCAATCAGAACGTTGTAGCTTGGTCCAAGTTGGATTCTGATTGGCTGACACTAAGTAGGTAAATTGCAATTAAATTGCAATTTAATTGCAACTAGTGTCTAATCAGTACCTTCATGCAAAGGAGCATAGATCTCATTGCACATGCTGGAAGCCTCGTTCACATTTTGCATATTACGTCATCGCCAACAAAAACAAAACAAAACAAAAACCAATATGGCAGCAAAGTAAAATGACATACGCACAGTGTGGTCCACATGCCTGTATCTTTCCATTACACATGAAATTTATGCTAAGTATGCTTTGGGGCATCTGTTGCATGTAATCAGTTTTTTTTCCACCTCCACTTGCCCACTCAATTACATGTCGTTCATTTGAGGCCGTTTGCCGCATCAGGTCATGTCTGAACCAGGCTTCGTAAGGTATGTTTTTCTTTCTTGCCTTGAGAGTAGTGTTGGGTTGAGGGGTGTCAGGAATAAGTTGGATTATATCATCGTCGTTTTTACAAACTGACGAATCCGTGCGCGGTGCGCAGAAACGTGAATTGGCGGGTACAAATTTATAGATCTAGATGTTCTTAGATAATGGAATTTGCTTTCGTTGCATAATTTCATGTATCGATATATTCATCAAAGGAAAGCTTATGACTTTAATTTTGAAATGGTGTATAGTATTATGTATATATATACGGAATAAGGAAGCACTGGCCATTCAAACACGATTCCTAAAACTGTTTTCTCCAAAGCGCGTATTTGCGCACGTGCGCGGATTCGTCAGTTCGTAAAAATGACGACGATATGCCCCAACCTAACAGTAACAAAATCATTCACAATTACCAACAAAAACAATAAGGTAAAATCAGGCAGCAGATTACCTTAAAGGCTTTGTTCGTATTTCACTTGGCCGCGCATCATGATAATCACGTCATAATCAAAAGATGATTATTCATATCAAATACATTTGCATATATTCATGACTTACCTTGGTGACTAATAACCTCCAGACAATCGTTCATTGCAATGCATTGGAGGAACTGAAAGTAGCATCTCCTTAAAGTCTGTTTATCAATGGTAGCTTGGGTATCAGCTTCTTCAGCTGGTTGTTTCAAGACTGTATCGATGGTCCTTACGATGGGCATAAACACTGCTTGGAGGAACCGGATGATGGTTTTCTGATGACAGAGCAAATAAAGAGAGTGTTGTAACATACTTATTGACATTCAATAATATTTAAAAATTCAAATATTACTGCCAAGATCAAAATCACATGTTTAAAACAATGACATATGTGCCCCATCCTTTACTCAATTCATTATCAGTTTCTTTATTTTCATTCCATCAATTCTAGCATCCAATGCAATGGGCTAGTTTCTGGATTATTGCACAATATAATTATATCAACTGTATCCCATTTATGCAGATGTGATCCCAACAAAATCAAACAATAGAAAAAACTCAAAATCTTCATATTTGCTACAATAGAAAGATCATCATATCCATGCACTTTTTAACTGCTGTGTCAGTATGGACTCTTCTAAAAAGGTGTGGTAAAAGTAACAGGTATTTATTGGGCTGCATTTGTTTCACATACCATTAGCTCCCCTGACAATTTTGTCAAAAAGGACAAAATGCCTTAAGATACCATTATCACAAATTCATGTAACCTTTTACCAAGGCCGCAAGCTACCTTTGACCATCACTCAATTTGTTTGATTACAGCTCTGACAATGACAGCTAATAAAGACTCTTCACAAATACACAGTGGTATGTTATTCTAACCCACTAAGAATTTGACAGTATTCCAACAGAAGTCCCTGGACAACCATTGTCTCACATACAGATGGTGAATACCCTTTACTCAAGGTGGACCTTGTATCTCTCTTTGTGTTATCTAATCATGCACTTTTTAGTGAGATACAATGAACAATGGTTATTCAAGCACATGATGAACATATGACTGACATTTAAGTAATGAGGACAATTACTTTGGGGTTATCAAGTGGTTATAAAGTTAACCTTTTAAACATGTTTTGATTAACTGCCTATTGTTTCCTCGATTGAGTTCAGTATTGGACAAAGATTCTTGAGCAATCATACCGCAGAGATCACGCAAACACTATCACTTCTATAATGTAAACTTTCACCTTATCCTGTCATAATACACTTCTAATATCTATGCAAAGTTTCAAACTTCATCACCCTTCCATGATGTTGTGGTAAACGGTGTTACACAAACAGACAGATGGACACGTAAACAGGACAGTGAAATTGATAGATGGATTGACTGATAGGAAAGTTTGTAGATAAAATTACACATTCTGAAACCAAATGATGGACAAACGGATTGACTGACAGAAGAAGAGTGAGCAGATAAAAATTACACATTCTGAAACCAAATGATGGACAGACGGATTGACTGACAGAAGAAGAGTGAGTAGATAAAATTACACATTCTGAAACCAAATGATGGACAGATGGATTGACTGACAGATGGAGAGTTTGTATATAAAATTACACATTCCAAATCCCAAAGAATGATGGCCCACATATTGTGGACTAAAGTTCAATATCAGTCCAAGATCTTAACCCCCCCAATGGGTGATTTCAAGTTCGGTGTTGGTGTTGGTGTTGGTGTTGGTGTTGGTGTTGGTGTTGAGAGCATGAATTGGGCTGCTGATTCTAGCCCCAACACCGAATTCGGGTTTATAAAAATAATACCAATCACATTATTGATAGCTCAACACCTAGTGAAGTCAGTCCCAGCACCAGCTTCATTTAGGTTCGGTGTTGTGGCTGGTGCTAGTTTTGCCCCAACACCAACACCAGCTGTCAACACCGAACTTGAATTCACCCACTGTTCCTCCCTCCTCACCTTGAACTTTGAGATGATTTGGTTGATAAGGGGCATAAACTTGTGCAGGTCCCTGGCTTCAGACTTCTTCAAGAGATGCTCCACAGCTACCGGTACATAGGGTAATACAGCTTCCTCTAAACACACCACCATCCTATGAAGATACTGTCTTACTGAGGCATGGACGATGCCGTGTTGGTGAGGGACGTCTAGCGCCCTCAGGAAGACGTCCAAGGCATCTGTGTAGCATTTCTCGACTCCGCACTGCTTGATCGTCAGCTGAGAATGGAATGCCTTGCTGGTGCGACTGGATAGGGGAGAAAATGATATGGATTTAATTTTAACACAGGAAAGTTTTGAGTAATATTACATTCAGTTGTCATACTTTATTTCATATCTTAAAAGCAAAATAGTGCATGAGGCAGATAATATTGATCCATTTTAATGCAGAGAGAGGTTTATATCTTATGAATTTCATATAAAAAATGCTTAGGAAAGATGATTCACTGCAAATTGTGGTGTGGTTATTGTGCATTTAAGTTACTCATGGCTAGAAACATATGTAAGCACATTTTCAATGTAATATGATTTGAGTACCAATCACCTGAAAAAATAATTTGTGTATAACTAGAATGTATACATTTAACCTAAAAAAAAACTTTACCTGACCTGCTATGGTGGGTTAATGGTTTAAGGAGTATGAAGAAAATTAAGTTACACATAAAACCCCCTCACGCGGAACCGAACTCGAAATATGGTTCCCCACGGGCCCTATTTTGTACAAGTGCGTACAGGTCCGTCGATTAGTCTACTGGCAAGTCACAGTAATGTTTATTTAGAAAGTATTCAAACTAGCAATATCTCTTTATGAAATTAATATTTGAAGCTCATACTTTGAATATCGTATGGCGACATGGAATCCCTAACATACAGAGCAAAATATTTTTTGGTGATTGGTACTCTTTAATATAACTTATTACTAGAATGTAGGTGATTTATTTTACTCAGTGGTTTGTATTGAAACATCACACAAGCTTCAAACACAAATTAACCCTCTATATAAAACATCAAATCATAGAATAGATAATAAAGGCATCAGGAAAGTACAGCTACATTCCTCCCTATGAAATAAAAATATTAACCAAACTTTCCCTTTATCCTCAGAAGAACATAAAAATTATATATAAGCAATGAAAATGACAATACCAATACCAATACCAATACCAAATTTGAGAGATATCATTTCACTTGCTTTACAGGACATTCTGGAAAATAAAACCAGAGATTTTACAGATGTTGACATCTGAATACAAAGGTGTTTTCCCCTGACGAAATCAACTACCTGTCAAAAGAAAATTTGAGGCCGCCAATGGCAATATCGCTGATTTTCAAAACGTCATAACCTTGGCACAGAGAGATGGTTTTCTTACCAAATAGAGGCATTGAAAGGTGAGGAATGAGGATATTGCAACATTGCAAGAGGGAAACACCTGGGCCCTGTTTAATAAAACTTGTTATGAATAACAACTGTCTTACTATTTTGACAAATTTGGTAGCAGTCAATCAAATGCAATGATTTCAGAACCTTATATCAATGATTTTAACTTATTACCAATAACAAATTTTATGACACAGGGCCCTGGAGTCATAATATTTGCTTAACTGTAAACAGACAGCACAGAATCAAACTTTTCGATCTTGTGTTATGCATGCTTCTTATCGATGTCAGATCATGAAAACATGAGTACAGGGAGTTCATCAGCTCAATAAATACATAAGAGAGAAACTCTTCAAAAAGACAGAGCTACAGATGTCCTGGGGATAGGGCCCCCTGTATGGTTCTAATGGGCAACACCTCTCATTTGATTTTCTTTTCTGTTCTTTTCTTTTTGTTTTGGAGAAAGGGAACTTTACATCAAAGTGGTATAATTGCCTTTCTTTTTTCGCAATTAATATTTGCGGACATATTTGTTCCTAAAAAAAGATTGTACACAGAAGTTTGAAAATTAGGTAATTAAAAGAGAAATTTCACATAGTGCTTCACAGAGGTTAAACTACATGTACACAGAAATATCAACAACCCAGTAATAACATGCTATCTCAGCTGCGTACTTCCCTTATCCCTAAAATTCAACTTGGCTCAGCATATTTACCTGTCCTATAAAACCCTGATAATGTTGAGATTCCACTTTTTAAACCTTTGCACTTTGTCTAATAAGTACTGATTAAACACATATGTTAAGATTAAGCTTTATCTCTAATGCTTGATATTGAAATGAGCAAATACCTGAATTGCACAGTAACATTTAAAGGTCAAATAGTACACTGCCGATATGAAACAATATCTATCAAAACATCATCTACCAGTTTGGGACCCGTATTGATTCATGAAACTGATGTAGAGTATAAAATTGGAATTGTGGCTGTTATGTATGACATTTTAGGTTGCTTTATCCTGCCATTGAAACCTATTCATATGAAAAACAACCCATCATAAGAAAGACCAAATCAAATAGGGGATTACACAAACAGATATTTCACTTTTTATAAACTGTCTCAGGAGGGGCATCTCGACAGCATTGATAGCAATATTGGATCTTTTACTCTAGAGATTACAGGAACATGAAATATACTCTATTAACCCACTAAATACAGTTTAATTTTTGTACAATATACGTTTCCACAGGCCTAAACCCAAGACCTCTATGGCATTGTCATCAAGGGATCAACAAAGAAATTTGTATTATATTTACCTTGTGCAAGCTATGGAGTGTGCAATGATTTCAGCGTAGAGGACTTGACGTTGCTCATCCGTCTCTGAACATAACTTAGGATAGAGGGTGTTGAACTTGTCTATGATAGGTGCTAATACGTTCCTCATAAGTATCTGCTTCTTCTGTTACATTATACAAAAAAAAAAATGTAAAATAAATTTTATGTTCTTTTGCAAAATTAATATATATAAATATTTCACTGGATACCGCTTTTTGGAGACACACGACAATGCGGTTTATTCCGTCATAATAGCATGACGTGCGTACGGGAGACATGAGTACAAAGAAAAAAAAGACAAAGAGTGTCTCCCAATCACACCAGTTTTGGGTGTATATATATATATATATATATATACCTAGATTCAACGAAGGGGTGAATTTTATTTTTTTTTATTGTATAAATGTATATCAGCGCAAAATGATGTTACAGAGAATTAATGGATTCAAAATGTTAGTATATGTTTAGAATTAATTTGATTTAATTTGCATTTATGGCAAAAAGAATCGTAAAATAACTACCTTTTGTGTGCGATAAGGTATTTTTAGTAAATCCCCAAACTATTGATATAATCAAGAAAAACAGACATCGCCCAACCTCAGGACGTTAGATCCCCAAGAGTTATACATATATAGATTTTCCATGTTATATTATACGAAAATGAGTTCTCCCTACCGAACAAAACTTTGTAGTAATATAAGTAATTTGGCACCCTCTACGTTTACATCGATAGAAAACAACATTAAGGGAAATTTGAACAATAGGTGGCGACAAAGCAAATTCGCCCTTACAGTGGATCTAGTATGATATATGCTCTCATATTTGATCTACAATAACCCAAAGTATCATCAGTGCGAGATGGCCACATAGCGATAGACTATGCATATTTAACAGTAGTATAGATTATCAAACATGGATTTAATGGGTTGACACAAGTTGTATCATAATGTTCCAACAAGTTGTGATACGAGCAGCTGCAAAATGTTAGCTGTATATTCAAGGCAAGCCAGTTTGTACACAACTGTCCTTCTCTACCTTCTAATTATAAACCTTATCATCAATCCACTTCATTTGGTTATCTTTATTGTGGTAAGAAATCTTATTCCTAAACTACAAAAGAATATTGTAGGTTTGCAATTTCTGTTTCAAAGTACAGTCCAATCTGCTTCAGTGACCACCTGTATAAAAAGACGATTTTTTTTGTTTCCCTTGAAAAGAATTTTCCACTGGAACATGTACTAAAGGAACTTGTACATATGGACCACCTGCCTATAAGAGACCACTTTCTTGTCTCCCTTGAGTGGTCTTTATATACAGGTTTCATTGTATCACTTTACTCACATCTGAACCAAAGGCACTGCATGTGATGATAACGCCTGCTACTTCATAGAGGAACAGCTGATCGTCTGTGGTCAATAATGGAGGATGACCGTTCTCCTGTAGTAGCAAGAAATATACAAGTGGTTTACAAAGGTGGCACTATCATATATTGTACCAGATCTTAAAGTAGATATTCAAAGCAAATCAAAAAATATGCTCAATAATGTATCTCTAGAAACTAGAAAGCTTGCAGATGGTAATCGTATAAGTTTTACGTTAACTGCGTGTTTGATGATTAAAAAATAACACAAATAAAAACACTTCTCAGCATCTGGGATATCCGAGCGATTCGCCAGAAATATACCAATGTTTTCGTGACGTCACATCAGGTGCCAATCCTGCCTAAGCAGACGACGTCCTATATCAAGTGAACGTAACTGCAATGCAATTATTTTTAAATTATACAGAGTTTGGTTTGTTTCACCATGACCGTATTTCACATCATTCTAAAAGGGAAGTGAAACTGTTTCTAGTAACTAAAATCTTTTGTTTGTAAAAAGTCATGATAAGGGTCAATGATCAATCAAAGAATCACACTTTCGAATTGTAAAGCCCGCTGAATTATAGCTTGGATGGTATTCGTTCCCTCTTGAAACGCCGACATGCCGCGGTGCATGCAGCTGAAAATACAATGGCATCTTTTTTTGTTTACAATCGATTGATTCCTTTAATTTTTTAACGCTGCATTTTTCATTAAAATAATACCATGCAGGAAATTTAGAGTGAGGCAACAAATAAGCATTTATACTGACGCTAGTGAAGTAAGAGAAATAAGTGAAGATGAGATGACAAAACAGGCACTGAAAATGTATAAGATGTTATGGGGCATCGTCTGCTTAGGAAGGATTGCTCCCCGGTATGACGTCACATATCTCAGCAGCGTTCAAAGAGCTCTATAGGTGCTATAGCGGGGCTGTGTTATATCATTTTATAATTGATAATAATCATTACTTCAAATGTTTCCAAGCGTTGAATTTTGATAACCTTGTTCAATCTAAGCTTCACCTATGCAATAATAAAAATTAAATCAATATTCAAAATTAATGAAATTCTACTTTAAAAACAGATAAGCCATGTGCCATGGTAGGGGTGTTATCATGGGGATGAGGAACCTGTACATAGTAGAGCTGATAGGAGAAAGGAATGAATGAAGAGGAACATGAGGAGGAGGGGAGGGGGGGGAGTAGAAGGAATAGGAAATTTACAGTGATGATGAGTGATGGTGTTGATCACGAAGAAGAAATTGTTGATATAATCTACAATGCCCAAATAATGAAGAAAAATTTGATTGAAAATGATAACAATCATAATCAAGATGATGATGATGATGATGATAATGATGATGATGAGATGATGATGATGATGATGATTGATGATGATGATGATGATAATGATAAAAATCGCTGATCTAATATTTTAGACAAACGCTGTTGCCATATGTTCAGGATAATGTTTATAAGCTGCCTACAATATAGTGATTGTTTATGTTCCAACTACTGCGCATATTTAATGAATAAGAAAAGCTCACAGGGAATAAATAAAGTCTAAACATTAATATAGTTACCCTTGGGCTAGAACAATGAATAAAAATGATTTACTCAATACAATTATCATACCAAATCCTTAAGGGGCATAATCACCAAAAAACAATTGAAGTTATATATAGTTACAAGACATAAATTCATCCCCCCCCCCAATAAAAACCCAATTGTTAAAGAGCATTTAGAAAAAAATTTACAATATATTAGGGCCCACAAGAAACTTCCATACAGAACAAACTTTATGCATCAGCATAAAAAAATCTACTAACAGATCACTTTTATCTTTATTTATGGTGTAAAAAATTGCAATATCTCTCACCAAAGAAATTTTCGAAGCTGATATTTGGAAAATAGGATAACAGTATGGAATCCACAATACACGGACCAAAATAAATATTGGTGACTGATCCCCTTCAATACATTCTACCTCTTTCAATCACCCAATATAATTTATTCCAACTTACTGGTAAGACAATGATGAGTAGGTCTTGTATCCTCTTCAGGATCTCTTCTGTGAAATTACTAAGATGATTCTTCAAAGACTTGATGAATCTGGTGAAGAGGTATGCTGATCTGCTCCTGACAGTAGGATGACGATGCCTTAGACCTCGGTCATCTAGGAAAGGGACTAGGATTTCGGGGATGTGCTGGGGTTCGTGATTGAAGAATCTTTCGTAGCGTACAACCGTCTCATATACCTAGAGCATTAAAAAAATAAATGTGGATGTTTCAGACCATAGCTCTGCATATATTTCTATCAATTTAGATTTTAGAAAATTAAATTCTTTACCATATAGGATACTGCTTCATAGTCCTCTTTCTTTCTAGAAGTGTTTCTGAGCTTTTGCTCTGGGGCTGTTGCACCAAACTTGCGCTTAAACGCAACTCAGGAAAATCAAACACAACTTTATTTTCAGCCAATCAGAAGTGCGCATTAAGGACTTGCGTTTGATTTTTAGGAGTTGTGATTAAATGCAAGTTTTGTGCAACGGGCCCCAGGGGCTGGACTGCTAACATACCATTTCTCAAATATATAAGAATACATTTGAGAACATACATCGTAATGATAAACCAGAGTCCTACCTGCCAATGGAAAGATATTTGGATATTTTATATATTACTACTGAAATAGCACTATATACTATTTAATTATAGAAAAATATTATTCATTTGTAACAATGAAAGGGTTCTACGTATCAGGTGCATCATATTCTAGATAAAATAGGCCTGTTTTGTACACTATATGCTGGGGGATAAAACAAACAAAAAACAAAGTCCCCCCAAAATGAACACCCAATTCTTAACGACAGAAATATAATGTATGCAATCCCTATATATCCCTTGCTCCTTTTTTTTATTTAATTATGAAAAAATATTATTCATTTGTAACAATGAAAGGGTTCTACGTATCAGAAATATAATGTATGCAATCCCTATATATATCCCTTGCTCCTTTTTTTTTTTTAATGTCTTCAAGCAAACATGGTAAACAAGAAAGATCAGGGGGGCATTTCATGAATTGTCTTGTCAGTAGTTTTTACCGACAAATTTGCTCTCAGCCAATCAGATGCAAGGATTTCAGTAGCTTATAACAGTTATTGCAACTTGATGACAAGTTTTATGAAACAGGGCCCAGACTCGTTCATTCCACTACTACACTTACTTGTAATGTGACAGCCCAATGTGAATGCCCTACTACTCCAGAAGATACCAGCTGAGAGAAAGAAAGAAAGAAAATAATGGTTATTTCAATACCTCTCAGGAAAGAAGTTCCATCCATCACATCTTGGTAAAAATCATTTAGTAAATACTAAAAGCAGCTGCAGAAGTCACCTCTACCATGTTAAAATATGGATCTAGCTACAGGGGTAATGATGGAAAAGTCTCCCATTTCAATCTTTACTGCTTTATTCAATAAACAACCCCACAGAACTTGTGGTGAGAATTACCTACCAATATCATCTTCTTTGTCATGTTCAATATTACCATATTCAATAATCTGATTTCATACAGGTTTTTTGGCTACCTTCGTTAACTTATAGGAACCTTTTACATACTGCTAATCTTCTTCTGGCTCTCAGCAGACAATAAGAAGTGGGAGATGGAGGACCTACCTACCATTCTCATCATGTCCTTGAGAGGTTCTGTCTTTGAGGAGTCTCTGACAGAATGGTTTCTTTATTCGACAGGAATGGCCTCTCCTAACATGTACAGTATACTAAATTTTCATTTACCTGCTACCTAGTGATGGTTATGAGAAAAGAAGTGAGATTTAGACCTACCATTCTCATCATGTCCTTGAGAGGATCTGTCTTTGAGGAGTCTCCAACAAAATGATTTCCTTCTTTGGCAGGAATGGCCTCACCTAACATGTACAGTAATCTCACAGCCAGCTCTACATCTGTGAACTTCTTACTACTCCATTGCCTGGGATCAAAATATGAAAGGAGGAAATAATTATGCAGATGGAGTAATTTTTGTGGAACTTTTCAAAAGCCAGGCATTAATAAGGCACATTCACAATTATTAAAACATGTGCTCCAATAGTGACTGCTCATATAAGAATTCAATGAAGCAATGAAGCTGTTCAAAAAATTCTTACTTCTTAAACAAAGTAATTTCAGCTACAATAAAATGTGTTTCGCTGACTGGTTGGAAAGTTTATATACATTATATTTGCCTGTGAAAGAAATTTTTTACCATAATTTTCAGCATGTATGGCTGATAAGGATAGATTACATTGGAATATGAAACAATGGAAATACTGATTAGCTTTCATTCTCGAAACAAAAACTGAATTTATTTTTTAAAGGGGGGGGGGGGGGGGTGTTCAATCACCTAGTTACTTCATAAATATGACCTTAAATACATGTCAAGAAATATAATATGTACATGTTCAGCAGAAATGAATTGCTACTCTATACAGCCCTGGAAAAAAATTATTAGACCAGATCCTTATAAAGGCCTATATATGGCAAGTGTTGGCTATGTCAGTAATTGAATTTTCAGAATAATTTCTATTAGCTAACTCATAAAAGGTGGGTGAATACTACCCAAAACAATTAGCTGGTGCAATAACTAATCCCTGGGACAATTACCGCCAGAGTAATTACCCCTAGGACAATTAACCCCGTACAATTTTCGCTAAAGGACAATTACTTCTAAAGGCACCCCAACAGATAGATAGTTTAGAACAACTAACAGAATATAAATATCCTAGATGCTAACTGTCCTCAGGGATATACTCCAGGGGTAGATGTATGGGGAAAAATGTCCTGACAGAAGTGGTCTGGGGGTAGTTGTCCAGGAAGGATGCCTGATTGTTTCATAAAGTCATGTCACTCAGTCATGTCACTCCTCTGGAGGCAGTTTGTTCAGTTCTTGGTGGAAAATTGCTACATTTGATGATAGCAGCCATGCCTTGTGGCACGCTGTCAACAAAATGTCACATTTTTTTTCTCCTCAAAGCATCTCGTTCATGCTGCAAGAATGTTTTCTTGTTTCATGAAATTAATTTTCTAATACCTTCAATTTTTTTGTCACACACAATGGTCTCAGTAGAATAATGAACAGGTCATGGTGCTCAGACCAAGAAAAGTAACACTTCAAATTCATCCTCTCAGACATTTATAGTCTATTAGGCAGTCAAAAAACTTTTTCTCATGGGAAAAATGGGGAGTGGTAATTGTCTGGGGAAATTTGTCCGGCACAATTTGTCCTGGCAGTAGTCAGTCACCAGTGGTCACTGTCCTAGGGTAAAAGTCATAGGGGTAATTGGTCTAGTTCGTAGTAGTCCATCAATCATGAATTAGCTGTTGATAATCGTTTTTCTACTTCCATAGACAATGGACTTAACACTACTCATATACCCGAAATGGAGCTGGTCTAATAATTTTTTCCAGGGCTGTATATGTGTCTATGGGGGGGGGGGGGGGGGTGTTAAGAACTATAATCAATTTCATTATAAGTACAAAATTTTTAATTGGTGATTAAAACAAGGATGTATGAAGGATGTCATAGGAACTCAATAAAATGAATCAAATTTTTAATATCACTGTGAAAGAGTAAAAAAAAACAACATGTGCCTGAACCAGCACACGTGATTCAGGGTCTATGCCAATCAGTTCATGATGTTATAGATGACTTGCAACTTTCATCATTGAAACTTGGATCTAATATTCACATGTACTTTCAGTTACTTTCATAATCTTTCAATTTTGTTTTCATAACATATACTTCCTCACATAATATATATGGCTTTCATTCATTTCACTCACAGCAGTAAACTTTCTATTCAATTGTTTATTTTCAATGACTGGACTTTATCCATTATAAATGTGCTATTCTCTTTGTTGTGATTATAAAAGGAAAATTCCAATTCTTCAAGATTCATTGTGTTTACTTCCTATTGTATCTTAAACTGTGGTGTAAAAAGCACTTCTTATGACCAGTTTCACTACTTTTGGTTTCACTTTAGTTATTCATTGATATTACATAGGTTGCCTCACAGATATAAATGATTGGTTGAAAGTGTATCATGTGATTAGTGTAGCAAGACTTTCATCTCTTCTGCAGACCAAGCAATATGCTATTTTGTGCATTTGGATTTAGTTTCTCAAACCAAAGATACTGGGCAACATGGTAAATTCTTTGGCCACTTTCTTATACAACACAAAAAAGTCAAATCAAAACTATCCTCAAAGATAATCAAATCATCACCCAACAAGACATTTTTTTTGTTGTAATTGTATTGTTTGTTTTCTACAGTTCCTTTAACACTGAAAGAGCTGGAGGGCTTTTTTTTTGCTGCAAGCTTTCATGAGTTTATCATCTAGAGTCTTACAGGCCTAGCGCTACGGTACAATTTGCATCTCATTAACCCCTGGTTTGTTTTGAATTACTAACGGACTTCTAGCTCAGTGCGTGCATGCGGTCATCACAATGGCAAAATAAGGAATTTTAATTTGCGCCTCTATTTTGGCGATTTATGAGCTGAAACTTCCCACATGAACTAATTTGTAGTTATAAATGATTGTCTGCAAAAATCCTGAAATATGATGACTGTTTTGTCGAGTTATAGCAACATTTTGAAATGAAAACGTCAAAAAACTATGTGTCTATTTTTTTCTGACACAAGTCTACCCCTGCATAAATATTCATGAAACTTCATTTCCTTATTCGGGGGTGTATATTCCTTATTTAGACAAAGTTTCGCTGATGCGACTTCTTTCTTTGCAGAGATACTACGTCTTTTTCACACGATATCTTGCACCAATTTAGAGCAGCAAATTGTGCGCAGTGATGCCAAATTCATGATCTGCACATACGATATTCATGAGTCAGCCGTAGTCAGCTCATTCATAGATTGCGCATGCGCATGGCCCATGGAGCACGCGGGGCACTCGCGCACAGAGCTCAGCCCTACACAGATTTCAACGCATGGGACGTGGTTGTAATATTTTTCTGTTATGTCAGCCTCGGCGATCTGACACCGAGATCCTTTTTTTCTGACACAACTCTATGCGGAAAATTCACCTCAAGTAAATACCATACGATTGTAGAAAAATGTACAATAAAATGATTTATGACAGTGATTTTCTTGCGAATCTAGCCGAAATGAGGAATTTTAGGAAAAGTTTAACAGGTAAAGTTTTCTGTTTGTAACCGAAGAAATATCGCTAAAATTTCATATTTTCCGTTGGTCGAGCTTTGATTTTGCAGTATTGTTGTGAAAGATACATCTATATTTAATAATTTTTCGAACTTTATGTTTACAAAAAGTGGCGTTTAATACATTATTTTTCAGCTTGCATTTGCAAACAACTTTACGTAAATCGTGGGAAAATGCAAGAATTGGTGAGGTCAAAGGGGGTCAACTCAATGGACAATCGCTTGCTAATTATAGGGCTAGTCCCCAACTGCTTATGCATCCTTTGATACCAAATTTATAAAATTTCGACTGATGAGTACCACGTAGCATCAAAAATTGCCATGCTGCGAGAGGCCAAATTGGACATTTCACCGTATGTATTGTACACAATGTAGAATTGTCAATACACAAAGATGTTTAAGTGATTGATTAACTTTGTGAAAAATTGTAAAATCAGCTCAAATGCCAGTGAATTGTGTGCAGTCCTCTAACTACATATATAATTAAGGATATGTGAAAGTATGAGAGAAAATGGAACCCGTTTACTATCCTAAAAAAGAGAAAATCGCGATCAATCGCTAGCGCAAGTCGCTCGGCTTCTTCGCTGCGATGCAGTCACAAAAACCAAGCACCAGCGCTTGGCGATTTCGGAGCGGGTTTCCAGCCCGTACGGTATTCTGTGATAGAGCGAGGTATGCCAACCATAAGAGTTCTTTAGGGTTCGGTGGTACTCTATCCCGACATCAATGTTCAATCGTAAATATCTTGATATATATAAAGGACCGATCAGCTTATAAAACTCAGGCGATTCCTGTCTGAGCTAAAGGTTTGCAATTATGATTACAGCATTAGCTGGAACAATGATTTTTTTTTTCAATCTTGGGCAAAGTTAATCAATGCCTTTAATAATCAATAAGCGATAATCAGAAACTTAGACATGGATGCTTCCTCCATGTGCCAATTTTCAGAATTTTTCATCACTCCAAGGTTCCAACTGAGAGAGCACTAAAATAAACAGGCCTTTTCAGGGTTAAAATATTTTTTAAAGGAAGCAAACTAATCACAATAAATGAAGAAAATTTTGCTTGAAACTTTCCAATTTTTATTTCTTCACAAAGATACTTTCCACTAGTTTCCATTTTCACTTCATTATCTTCTTAATTTTTTTTCTCTTGTAAAATTTACCCAGTGAGCGTCTCTTTGATCTTTTTATTTTGTTGTAAGAAATGAATTGTATGGTGGTTGATCCAGTGTCCGAACACTTTTCAGAAAATCAACGATAGCAAATAAAATATGAAACGAATATCTGTCAAACTATACATATTGAATGCTCAAAGTCCTACAAAAAAAGAAGTTGATGGAATTTTAAAAAGACAACGTAGATTTAATACGATATTCCCTTCCGAGTGAACCCCTTCCCAACGACGCGGCGTTTTGGTCCCTTGAAAAAGGTACCGTAATTCCGAACGTGTGAAACCTATGGGAAAAAGACACAACCTTTGTTTCAATAGTGTGGTTTTCATACGCGTAATCCCACCCGTATGAAAACCCATTTTAGGCGCTTAACTTTACACGTTCGGTAATACAATCTGTTCGGAGTTACAATACTTGACTATAGATATCTATTGTTGATGTTTCATGCACTCTTGTCAATCATAAATAAGCTTCATACAGCATACAGATAGATAAGCCAACTTCCTCAGAAAAGTCCTCCAGACATATTTTTGCAGGAGGCAACAAATAAACAAAAACACTCTACCTACCCTAATGTCTCCATGACAACTGAATGGACGCTGGAAAGCACCATGGCCTGGTTGAGTTGAGCAAGATTGTCGAAAAGGACCTTGAGCTGGCGTCGGTAGTCAATGAACATGATCTCATCTTCTCCCTGGGCATCAAAGTTATACGTCTCATCGTATCGGAACTTATCAAGGAGGATGAGAAGGAGTCTCTGTGCGTTGGCAATCTGGCTCTCATTAAGGGTACCAATCTGTTATGAATGGACAATTAATAATAAAAGTAACAAATTATGATGATGAAGATGATGATGATGATGATGATGATGATGATGATGATGATGATGATGATAATGATGATGTTGATAAAGTTATACGTCTCATCAGAGTAGAACTTATGAAGGAGGATGAGCAGGAGTCTCTGTGTGTTGGCAATCTGGCTCTCATTAAGCATACCAATCTAGTGTAAATAGACAATGAGAGAGGTAAGAATCAACCAAGATTGAATTTATTTGTCATTTCTGATAATACTCTTCACATCTATTTTTCAAAATATCATTTGAAACTTTACATGAATATTTTTATTTACAGCACCCAAAACTTGAAACCACAAGGACAAACATTAACTGGATTTTTTCATACATAAAAGAACCCTGATTCAACATTGCCCATTGTCCTGATATACTTTTCCCCTCCCTCCATCACCAATTATTCACCTGCTTGGCCCAAGAGCACAAAGCTGAAAGTAAATTCTAAAGAGTACACTCGAGCCTCAACATTTGGCAAGGTAGAGATGAACATTACACAATGTTGCCACTTCTCATTCAAAATATTCTGTGGGAAAGAATATCTATTTTTTCAGACTACAACTTACATACTCCATGAAGATATTGTCAAATAATTTAAACTTCTCATATCTTCCTCTGGATCTTACAAATACTTGAAATTTAGGATGCACAGGTTTCTCACCCTATGGAGTCCTTTGTGTCATGTAATGTTGTAAATGCAATATTAAAATGATGTTCAAATTTGGCAAACATCGAACAAAACCCTTGACATAAATTAAGGCTATTTACTAAACAGCTAACCACATCCTCCCATGCTATAATGCCATCAGACTTGAACTTTTATGTAATTGGAAACATCTGATAATATAGGCACTATTTTAAACTCCTAAAGATGTTGTGACATCTTTAATATACTGTTCCACATGCAACTTCATAAACCATGTTATATTACAACCTGCTTCTCCCTGATTATTGATATGATCATACTTTAACTTTTATTACCCTAAAATGCATCACTCTTATGGACATGATACACTATAGACTTATAAAGGATGGCCACCAATCCACCTACTGTACATGTTCACATCTTTTTTCTACTAAAAAGAAGCTCAATGAAAACAGGAACTATACTATTTTTCAGCGCCCTCGAAATTTGAAAGTACAACAGTCAAGGGGATAACTGCCAAAATGGGAAGACAGAAAATAAAGCCACATTTGTAGGTAACATAATCCAAAGAAATGAGAGATGTCGAATCAAGACATTTTCACAGTGAAAATAACAAATGCAAAATAGAGAATGTGCAGCTTGTACTGACCTGTTTGAGAATGCCTACATAGTCCCTGGCAAACTCCGATACGGCCAAGGAGATGTCATCGTCTTCATGACCGAGAAACATAAAGAGCAAGGGTAGTTTATTATCTATGGCTTGCAATGTCTTCAGGGCTTCAACAGAGTTCTTGCTCTTCACCAGTCTGTATAAGAAAAGGTTTCAAACATACTTGTTTCATCTAATTCTTCCCTCTTGTTTCATACCCCATGTTTCTTTATATTTTACCTGTTTCAATGTACTTAATCTCTATTCTGTCATTTATTTCATTCTTCCAAATACATCTCCTTTCTCTCTACAATTTCAAACAATAAAACCTTTCTGAAATAACTCATGCAGGTTGTCAATAACTGATTTTACAGTTTAAAGATGATGTAAAATTTGAAAGTGATTATAGCATTCATTAATAATATAAGCCAATAAATCACTTTCATCGATCTGACACATGAATTCTTAAAATTGACTAAAATTGCTTACAATACTATTTATTGAATTATTCATGAGTCTTGAATTAAAATTTGTTATTATCTTAAAATTCTTCATCACTTTATACATCATCCTACAAATCATTTGTTTACTACATGCTACCTTGAGTGATTAGCAAATCAATAGAGCTACCTTGAAGCTAATTTTCAATTTGGAACATTATCAACACAATGGCTTAAAACCAATCTAGAATTAATCAACCTTGGATAAAGAGTAACAGGTGCTACTACAGAGGGTGTGAACTGTTACGGATTCTTGGCAAAGTCTAAAGAGGGAAACACTCACTTTTGCCATGATGCTATGAGGTTGCATCCGATACCATTTGTGAGTTTGGACAGCTTCGCTACAAAGTCGATGTCTTCTTCCTGGAAAAGTTGGAGAAAAGAAATAAAAGCCGACACTGATAACATGAACAGCATACAAAACAATCTCATCTTACCTGAGGCAATCAACTAATAGTTTGCTGGTGAGTCAACTGGATAGAGACAACACGGTGGGATAGATGAACACAATAGGAAAGATTAAAAAATGGCACAATAGAACATAAGTTTTAATTTCCCCCTTGCAACATCAATCATATTGTCTTCTAAGAACCAGAATATATTCTTTGACAGAGGGTTAATGCCCTTCTGGATGTTAAAGATAAAGTTGAGTTCTGATCATGAGATTGCACTGTGAAAGAAACTGTCTCAAAGCATTGGGAAAGGTTGACTGTATAGCAATTAAGAATTGGTGTATGCTGTAAGGTTCTGGAAGCATGAAAATGATAAGAAATTGACTCAATCCTGCTGAACATTTCAGCTGTTTCTTGTCATATTTTGAATGTGAGGGCATTTGAAGAGCAATCCTTTTCAGGGGACATTTCTACTATGATAATCTTCTGCTAGGAGCCATGAGCGTGTGAACTCACTATTTTTACCACAGAGTTGACGCTCTTCCGGCTCACAGTAGACAATACAAAGTACAAAATCCAGATGGATGAATCCAATACTTTCATGCACAGAAAAACATCTTTTCTTCTTTCACCCCCTAAAACCCTATTAGTAATCCAACATTTGATTCAGAGACATTTGCACCAGGCTTTATTTTATCAGAGAATAGGGTTAGATTTAAGGTTGCGATTGGGTTGTAGGTTATTAGTTTTAGGGTTAGGGTTAGGTATAGTGTGAGTTCCAGGGGTGAACTTATGTATCGGTGTGCGAGAGCATATCACGTAATCTTAAATATCAACACATTGGTAGCCTCTTCATCTATTTCATCCTGATTTTTACGACTAGTGAACCCAGGTTCAGAGGGATTGAAACCTACCCCTGATGGTGGTATGACCCCAGAATCCTGCAGGACTTTGGTCACAGATTCCACCAGCTCAGTCTTGGCAACAGGATCCATGCCTTTCTCAATGATCTCATGGAAGCAATCGCAAGCACTCTCCCTCAATACATCAATGGACAAGTGATGCAGGAGAAGGCCCACGAAGCCTTCGTTGGCAATCAGGCTGATGTCGATCCAAGAGACGTAGACGCCGACGACCTCCAGGCAAAGACAGGCGAGCTCAGGATTGGAAGATTCATAGTTCTTCTGTTGCAACAGAAAATAATGAGAATAAAAACATCTGAGGTAAATAGAGGTGCTTTCATACTCAAACAAAGGTTACATTTTGACAAATGTTTGAAATCTACAAATAACACAAATAATCATTGGAGATATTTGGGGGGTCATCATAATGTACTAGTATAACGTACTAACCCAAAGGTGAATGATCTTTTATTCAGTGTCTAACAAATAAAAACTGGTTTGCAATTAACAGAACAAAAACATTATTGCAAATAACTACATTTGTCCAGGTTTGATTCCTCACTTATCATTAGTCATCTCTTACATATATCTGACAATTGAAAAAATTTGTTATTTGCACTCGTTTAGATAATACGCCTACAAATATTCACATGGTCTGTGCATTAGCTGGCAACCCACACACATTGAGCCACATTGTAAAGAACAGACCATGACAATTGCACTCAAATTTCCTGGACACAAAACACAGAATTGGTTTCGAAAGCCCTCTGGCTCTCCTGGAGGATCACAGACAGGAAATACGGAATATGCTTCTAGACATCCTCACAAATCTTCTGGATACCTCTCAATTGTGCTCACCTTGAACTCTGTACCCTTGAAATACTGTAAAGCCAGAAACTGCTGCATGCATGAGGTGTTGTGGTCTAGTGGATAAGTCTCCAGACTGTGAACCACAAGGTACAGGGTTCAAATCCCACACGCATAGAGCCATGACATACAATATATCAAGAATAGACTGTGAAAGCCCTCTGGCTCTCCTACAGGATCAAGAACAGGAAATATGGAATATGCTTCTAGACATCCTCATAAATCCTCTGGAGACCTCTCAAAAGTGCTCACCTTGAACTCTGGACCCTTGAAATAGTGTAAAACCAGCAACTCTTGGTGCATTAAAACTAGAACTTTGCAAGCAGTCAAGATTTGCAATTCACAAAAGTTTCTTGCCACGAAAATAACTATCATTATTAAACATTTTGCAAAAGTTCTGGTTTTACGGTAGCACTACCGCGTAGTCCTACACCAAACCTTATTGGTAGATTACAATAGACTCCTAATTTCTCCACTGGTTCCTTGACGAAACATATTTCTCCATTAATACTGGTAAAACAATGGCGATCCAACATTTGCTAATGACAATTGGTGAGAAACTGCTAGACTCAGTAGTTCTATCAAGACCCTTTTTTTCAATTTTAAGAGAGGTTTGTTTCATATGGACAACACAAAACATACATCAACTTAGTGAAATAATTGTGAAGGCATGCCACTATAGTGACCATAACTAAAAAATCTTCCATTTGCCCTTACATGTCAGCAAACATGACACATCAACATGATCAATTTATGTAACTGCCTCTGATTTACAAAATCCTTAGAATGACAATGCTTTAGAATTACCAATGCAGGATGTAAAACAATATTGTAAGAACCCCAAAATGGGGAAATGCACATCTTCCAACTGATCACATAATACTGGTACTATTCTGAGCTTGATCATCAGAATTTTCTCTACCAGATTTCTGTTTCATCCCTCTTGAGACCTTACCCAGAACTACTCTGATGAAATCATTCCGCACACAGAGAGGGGATGAACCCTACATAACCCCCATCAAATTCACCCCTTGTTTCTTCCCTATTTGCACCATGGAATTGACTCCAACAGCCACACTAACGGCTACAGTGTGGAAACACCTAACAGACAGAGAGGAAGTCGTTGAGAAACGGAGGAAATTGAATTAAGCCTCGCAAAAAACCTGGCAGTGTGAATACCAGAAAAGTGGCCATCCGATCAGCTTTGCCAGGGGAAGCTTTCTTGATCACCCCTTCTGTTCAAATACCCTGATGTGATGGGGGAAGTAGATGTCAAATGGTGTCTCTGTTTGCAGTTAAATTCTCTGAATATACTGGAAACAAATTGCAGATTACAATCTAATGGATAGTTTCCTTATTTAGTTTCCTGGGCACTTGGTGAAAGATGCTTGTAACCAGGACTGGTCTCTCTGAGTGTAATGAGGGTGATTGTCCTAGTGGAGTGGGGGGGGGGGGGGGGGGGTAGATGTCCATGGGTATTATCCTGGGGATAGTGTGGGGGGATCGTTGTCCAGGGTTTGTAACCTACGGAGTGGTTGAATGGACAATTTGACATAGAATTTTTTCTTACTGTTCAACCAAAGAAAATCAATACCTTTCTTCTTTGTTCAAAAAGCTCCAGAATATACTGTGGACTAGTGTCTTTCAGAACCAAATCACATCCAGATCTGTACCTCTCATCAATAAATAATGAAATATTCTCATTTCTGAACTGAACATAGCGAAATTCCTGGCTTACTCCTATTTTCCCTCCCGTTTCTAATTTCTCCTTCCATTTTACTCTTTGATTATTTCATCCTTCATCCTGGGACAAGGATGATCTCTTGTTGAACAACATGACATCACAGTTTTCAATTCCAACTTTCTATCAATCTTTCCATCAATCCATCACTTAATAGTCTCATCTTTCAGAGGAACCTCTTGATAGAGGGTGCAGTTTCATCCCTAGAACATTCCCCCCGTGAGACACGCTCTCTATGAATCATGACTTGGCAAACACACATGAACACCAGTACTGTTTGCATACAACAACTGCCCTAGGCCAATCTCATTACATAACTGAAGACAATAATAAAGAGAATCAACATTAATTCTTCCTCTTCCAAGGATGCCCTGCACTCTCATGAGGCACATGACAGCATGGTGTTCAGGGAAACTCTTTTTTCGAAGGAATGAGTAATCGTCTTTGGAAACACTAGTTTGTAAAACACTTCTTCTTTGTTTCAGTGAATTACTGAAGGCTAAGTATAGGGATCACAAGCATAATAGTAGTGAGGAGACAGAGTGTAATGCTTGTTTCTTCTTTGAATATATTGAACTTCTATCAAACCATTTCCAATTGAGAATATGTGAAAGGAGTTATTAAAGATAAAAACATGCATAAAAACTAAAGAAAATTGTTTATGGCAGCCACCTGAATAAATTATTTTTCATCTCTCATTTCTTTATTTTTCCCAATAAAAAGAAAATAAACTAAAATTGTGCATATCTTTATCAATTGCTAAAATTAAAACCTGACAAATAAACGGAAGATACCTAAACAATAGGGCACTGAATCTAAGAAAGGTCAAAAACTTTTCACTGGGTTTTGCACGTTGCATATTACTTACAAGTATCTGGAACCAGGAATTCACAAGGTCTTGAATACATCTCTCTCTCATTTCATCTTTGAGTTGATTATTCCTTACTGTTTCCTAGAACAAGAAATGAAAGTTGAGAAATCACTATGCATGACAGTTCGTTCAACATATGACAATACTAAGTTGGATTGTGTCATACTTAGAAGGACTTGAACAGATAATTAGAAATTTCTTGAGATCTGAAGTAGATATATTTATGACAGAGTCTGAATCATTTTAAAAAGATTAAAGATAAAGTTGAGTTCTGGTCATAAGACTGAATTGTGAAAAAAAAACTGTCTCAAGCAATTGGGAAAGGTTGATTATATAGCACATAAGAATTGGTGTATGCTGTAAGGTTTTGGAATCACCAAAATGATAAGAAATTGACTCAGAAAGTCACATACACAGCACACAGAAATGTGTATATGGGACTACACACAAATGTTCGGCCCGAACATTTCAGCTGTTTCTTGTCATATTTTGAATATGATAGCATTTGAAGAGCAATCTTTTTCAGGAGACATATCTACTATGATAATCTTCAGAAATAACATAAAAAGAATGAGAAAGCTCACAAATTATTTTTTTTACCTTTCCCAGAACTCAAGCTTCCCTTTAACACAGGTAATTATGAAAACACTTTATAACACACTTTTTAATACAGAGTAATGTATTATATCTTTCTGCAATTCTGCTGTAGCTTCGACAGATGAAGTTTTTCCTAATATGATGAAGAGAGGTGCAGAATTGACCCTTATTGATTCTCACCTAAGCAACAAGTTTAACCTAAATTAATAGCTTGATACATATTTTGGATACAATCATGACACGAATGCACTTAGGCATCATCCAGACTTCTGAGCTCATCAAGCACATTCTGAACACGATATTCCTCTCCATATTACAGAAGAGTGAGCTGGGTGGTCAATTTGAGGGGAGAGTTACTACCACAGGTGAAACAAAGCTCAGCTAAACCATCATACCTCTTGGGTATGAATGATCTCCCTGTCCACAACCTCCGTGTCGATGGCCAGCAGTACCCTGAGGTACATATCGACAGCAGCCTCGCCAACCTGGAGCATCTGGAGAAGGTCGGAGAAGAAAGTGGGCCATCTGTGAGGGTAGTCATTGATGAACATGAGAGAGAAGAGTTGAGCTGCCTTGTTCCGCACAAAACTCTTCTCTTCCTGGGTAGCCATTGTCTGAAAAGAAGATCAGAGAGACATGGAAAGAGCGAGTCCTCTAGACCAAATATGTCAACTATTTCGAACATTTGTACGGAATAATTATTTAACAAACATATGGAAGCACATGTTTTGACAACTATACCTATGGTGATGCATATCTATACAAGATTTGAAGTCTCCACCTCAAATTGTTCTTGAGATACAAGACTAAACTTAAAATGTCCATCTACACTGACTCCTGTCACCTGTGAACTCTGACCTAATTACTCCAATATCTGATACACTGAAATCCCTATGATGATGTATACTTGTAACAAGTTCAAATTTTTAATCATTTTTTTCTCCTTTTTAGATATCCTCGTGAAGAAAAGTGGAATGGAATGAAAACCAGCAAAAATAATATGCTTTTGGCACCACCTTCATTCCGAAAGGAACTAAAAGTTCAGCTAAAGGAACATTTGAGAAATTTGTACAAAAGACAAACGAAAAAGGAATATGTGGTTAGTCTTAACTACAAATCAACTTTGAAGACACCCAAGTTTTCCAGCTGTAAGGTCCTATACATTACCTGTACATGAAGCCATCTCATCAGGGTTTGTTTCAACAGCTGCTGATCAGTAGGGTCTGCTGTCACATATCTGCAAACAAATACAAAGAAATAAACTTGAACATGGTATGATCATAATAGAAAGATCATTTACGTTTACTCACTTGAACTGAAAGTTATTAAACCTATAAAGAAATATGACCAGCCAAGTCAAATTTCTTCCATGACCCACTTCCCCCTTCTAATGAAAATGCTTGCAAGAAATAATTTTATTTTCATAAAGGTTACTGCTTTATGCCATCATAGTTAGATGGACCGGTGTGTTGGCTCAGTCAGTAGAGCATCCGCCTCACAACCGGGAGGTCGTGGGTTCGAACCCCGGCCGCGTCATACCAAAAGACGTTAAAAGATGGGAGTTGCTGCTACCTTGTTTGGCGTTCAACAATAAGGGATAGAGCAACGTCGATCTGGCGCTGCTCAGTGGCTGCTGGGCTCACGATCAATTGGGCAAAAAGAATTTCCATTTCGGTTTAACTTAATAAAATTTGGAGTGGACTTTAAAAGATTATTATTATTATTATTATTATTATTATTAACAGTCAGACTAGTATGCCCTTACATGTAATGTCAATCATCCCCCTTCTACATTCAGTATTATTCCATTGTTCTGAAGATATCTTCTTCAAGGTTCTACCTTCTACAAGGCCTCCCTCTCCCACTGGTCCGAACCTAGGAACCACAGAAAGTTTGGGCTTCATGTTGTGGACACCCAGGTCTAGACTTAATCTTTGCCCTATCAAAGGTTAGCCTAGGATATATTTAAATAATCTGTTAAAGACTTTTCCTCCATAACATATATTTTGTTAGTTCTGTATTGTAATCACTGTTGTTGCTTTTCAGTAAATTTAGAATATGTAATTAAGCAATTAACTATTGAAGAGTCATTACCACAGTACTTGGTCATATGAAGACCAATCAGACAGCTTTCACTTTTGGTAAATTGAACATCAAAAGACTACTGTCAGAAAGTCAAAGACAACTAAAAAAAATTTTCCACCTTAAATGAAAATTCAATTAATCAAACATTTTCTTCACAACAGTAACACATTTCATTCCAGTAAATAGAAATATTCAAGCGTTTTTTCTGCATATTTGGTTAAGACCTTAATCTATATAATGTATATAACCCCAAAAAAGAATACAGAAGATGAAGCATTTTAAGAAATCAGTGCTTCAGGAATAAACTGAAACATTCTATGAGAATAGCTATATGATATGACATTCTAAATGAAGAGATTAATGTTTTTCATTAACATAAGAGCATCAGCAATCCAAGAAACAATATGGATTACCTTTCATTGATAAAATGTTCTAGTACTTGAAAGCAGAAGAACTTGATGTGATCATTCTCATAGACACCTTGAGTGATAGCTTCCGCACATAACTTCCATCCATCGTCAGACTGCTTCAGCTGGTCAAAGTACGCCAAGGCCTGCACGGGAAACATGAGTGGTCAAACAAAAAACAGCATTCAAATAAAAATGTGAACCGGCGAAGTCCTTGAACATTTGAGAAAAAAGATCACTGTGTAGTAGCATCCAAATTTAGATTCCAGTAAACTTGGGAGGAGGCTCTGTCATATCAAAGTCAAGTCAGCATTGGTTGAGAGTAGAAGAGTTTGTCTGTTAGGAGTGATGTGAGATGCATGAACGGTAAGCGGCCGAGGTTCTAGTGGAAGGGATGAGTCGACTGGCCATCCCACCAATCCTGTGAGAGAGAGAGCCATTGCTTGGAGTTAGATCACATCTGCAGACCCTGTTCTTACTTTTTTTTGTTTTCCTCTCCTGTTTAGTTCATGTGTGATATTTTGATTTTGTAGTGAAAATGTTTGTATCCATTAGTATGTAACTAATCTCGCTACAGGAAATCATGGATTGAAATGTATTTAGGTAGCATACAATATGTGATTCATGGGAAATTAGAAGGATTGAGTGTACCAATAATTACCCCAAGGACAATTGCAGGAAGTGTTGTCCCATACGACGTCACAAGTCTTATGCACTTATTTCATTCAAAATGAAAATATGACTCTTGAATGGTGGAACAATTAGACAATTATCATATCACAGAATTTTTCATTTTTGGAGGAAAAAAAAATGGGTAAAAGAATTACATCGCAGGGGACACGTTTCACAGAATCACCCTCTACCACTCTGGACATAACATTTCTCAACCTTACATTTGACACTGCCATGAGCAAGCCAAATAACCAATTCTCCATTAATCTGTAAGTTACATCCCATCTGCCCCCAAGTTGTTCCAAAATTAAAACAAGATAAAAATCATCTATTAAAAGAAAGAATGATAAAAATGTTGATTTCCTGCACTCAAAACATTCAACCAAATAACTTCCAAATTACCATGGAAAAATTGCTATAGGGAACCAAGGTACATCTCACAGATTTCAGCCTTCATCTATGAGAGAAAGGGTAACAAAGGGTCTGAAAGGCAACTACTGCCCGAGTGATGCTATGTGAGGGGTGTGCTGTCAATACATCAACAGGTGTTAGAGCACATCTACCCATGTAACAGACTGAGACAGAGGGGAGTAGGGGGGCCTCACCAATCACCTTGCTTGCTAGGTTGGATGCCCACTGTACGGCTATGGCTAGGATGAGGCAGCAGCCTGGATGAGCCGTGAGTCAGCTTTGCTCACTCACAATCGCTCAAGGATACCCCCTCTATTGTCTTTCTTTCTCTTCCCCCTCCTCCTCTGTCCTCTCTCGTTCTCTGTCTGTCTCTCTCCAAACAAACCCCTTCTCTGTACATGTACATCCATCTTTCTCTGTCTTTCAGCTTTAGGCTCTCTCACATACATGTACAATACACGGTTGTACAAACACTCCCTTCTCCTCGCCTCCCAACCTCCCACGCCCTTACCTGGTTTACCACTTGGAAAACCTCACCTTCTCTTCCAGGTACTTTGATAAACCTTCATGACATGCATCCTCCAGACTAGATGACTACAGAAATTTTCAACACTGAAATCAGAAGTAATACCTTGAAGAGGGTAAGATTCTTAGTAAATATGATGAACTAATTTCTACTTTCAATTCAAAATGATATCTCAAAGAAATGCAGTCCATCTAATTTTATATTTTATGTGATGAGAGAAAACCTATATAATTTTTATAAAATAAACAAGAAAGGTGAAGAACCCCCCCCCCCAACAAAAAACAACAACAAAAAAAAACAACAAAAAAAACCCCAGACCTGACCGGACGCAGAATATTTTTTTCACCACTTTTGCATTTACAATGTCCATCATTTCACTTAAATCCTTTAAAGAGATTGCTTCATCCAATTAAATAGATCCCCCCCCCCCCCTCACTCTTCGTTTCCCCCAAAGTCCCTTGTCTTGCAACAGCCTCAATAAACTTTTCCTTTGCCAAATATCTGTTCTTTCTGTTCCAATGTTTTTCATTTGATATCTCATTACCCCTCTTTCTCTCCTTCTCACTCTATCTTTCTCCATCTCTTTCTATATCTTTCTCTCTCTGTCCCTGGCTCTCTGGAACATTGCTTCTCTGTCTCTACAAAAAATAAAGTTGAAGTAATGAATGTCAAGGCCGGCAAAACTTACTGTACAAGTCATTTTTCAAATGACAGGAGGAAACATTTGTGACATTAAGCTGAAAGTGACAAACATACAACCACATTCTCTGAAATGATATGTCACATTCAAGTATGAAGGATGATAACATGAAAGCTACAATGCAAGAATTCACACAAGATTTAGGTCTAATATTATTTTTCAGGTTCTGAATACCTCAATGTTACATATAACATGATCTAAAAATGTTTTACCATCCGTTTGTTTATTAGAAATGAACTTTGCCTTCTATCAAAGCAAATAAAAATCATTCCCAGATGGCACATAAGTATCACATAAGCAGCTTATCTGCCCTCATTTATGCAAATATTTGTTACAATAGTTAGCTTTCCATTATTAAAGTAACTGACTCTCTACCTTTTAGAGATAGTGGTTTCCCAAGGACCTGTATTTAGCTTCCCTTCAGCAACGAATATTCAATATTTTTAGAAATAACAACTGTCTATAAACAGATTCTTATTTTATTTTGAATACATTAACAGGGTTTCCAACTGGTTGATTACTGGTACTAGATCAAAAAAATATATTAGCTGCTCTTCAGAACCTCTGTGAAGAAACCAACATATTTCTTATTATATAAAAACTGTACAAAATTCCCATCCTCTGCCCTTTCTGGATATATTGGATTTGATATATTTACCCTGTTCCGATCTGCAGCAGTTGCGAAGGATCCAAGTCCCTGGAGTGCTTGCTCATTCATATCGATGCAGCTAGCAACACAGTTTAAGTAGTCTGCTCAGTCAACTCATCACAATATACGATAACCTGTATAAGAAGAGATATTGAGTCACAGGTGAGTTATTTGAAAAGGAGGTGATACACACAAAAAAGGCGCATTTCAGCAATGCTTTCCCATACATGTAGCTATTCAACTACCCAAATATTGATTTTCATGACATTTGTTTTCTCACCATTAGGACAAGGGGACTATCCATTTGAACATTCATGGTAAACTACGGAATTTTGTTCAAATACAGGGTCAGGGGGCCTAGATAAAATGTCCTAGTTTTATTTTCAAATGCTAAAAAAAGGAGCACGCCAAGATCAACAAGGGCAACGCAAAGCGTAGCATCCCCTCCTCAGGTACTACAGGGATTGGATGAACAAAAAATGTATTACTTTATGGAATGACCCATGAGAAGATTAAGAAAGAATAAAGAAAATAATGAACTTGTAGGCGCCCTTGAAGCTGATACAAAGAAGCAAACTTGACATCAGTGCAACCCTATTTCTTGGCAACCACTTCAAGGAGATTCTGTGATTTTGTAAATAAATGTAATGAGGACTGATGTGTTCTTGGGATATGTGATTTTATATTTCTACATCACAATGTGAATGAGGAAAAAAAAACAAACTTCAAATGACAACTTCATCAATTGACTTTGACTAGACATTTTTTCATGGACATGGGAACTGAATGAATAGGGAATTCCTAACACCACATGTGGGGGGCACAAGAAGTACATGTACAGTATCTTTTGCCTAGATTGCCAATACACAGAGTACCTGGCTGGCAACATCATTATTATTATAAACATCATCAACACTACCAGGAAAAGATGTGACAAGATTGACAAAATCAATGACTTTTTAGAAAAATCTAGATTCTGATGACAGAACTTGCTGTAACTCTAAATATTACTGTTACAGATCAGCTGTGCAATATACATGAACAAAGAAGAGAACAGATATAATTTGATTTTTAAAAACCCACATGAGTGGTAACATATTTTTTATGACACCCTTATCTGACGTTAAGTATCACAAATAATTGATTGGGATACACCAACAGAAAAAACAACAACTACAAAGTGTATTTCTAATTTACTTTACAATCTAATGTGTACGTAAATTTGCCATGTACATGTAGTATCAATGCTTGACAAGTTGGCAAACTGGAAATGTTTGATTGAAATCATAATCATACTTAATTCCCCCAAACCGGCCACCAACAATTACAGAATTTCTTTCAACATATTTCATAAGGACACAGCTGTAATTAATTGTACCAAACAATTAAGTATCAAAACATGAATAATTTGATATCCCTCTTTACTGATATCCCTCTCCCCCCCCCCCTTCACTCTCTCTCTTCTTTCTCTATCTTCCCCTCTCTCCAGTTCCTTCTCTCTCTCTTGCTCTGTTACCTTTTCCATTAGACATCTTAATAGCACATGCAACAATGACTAACTTTACTTTCTTTTCTTATCTCTCTCTCTCTTTTCTTTCTCTATCTCCCCCTCTCTCCAGTTCCTTCTCTTTCACTTGCTTCGATACCTTTTCCATTAGACATCTTGCTTGCACATGCAACAATGACTAATTTTACTTTTTTTTTTTATCTCTCTCTCTCTCTCTCTCTCTATCTCCCCTCTCTCCAGTTCCTTCTCTTTCACTTGCTTCGTTACCTTTTCCATTAGACATCTTGCTTGCACATGCAACAATGACTAATTTTACTTTATTTTTTTTATCTCTCTCTCTCTCTCTTCTTTCTCTATCTCCCCTCTCTCCAGTTCCTTCTCTTTATCTTGCTCTTTTACCTTTTCCATTAGACATCTTGCTAGCACATGCAACAATGACTAACTTTACTCTTTTTATCTCTCTCTCTCTCTCTCTTCTTTCTCTATCTCCCCCTCTCTCCGGTTCCTTCTCCTTCTCTTGCTCTGTTACCTTTTCCATTAGACATCTTGCTAGCACATGCAACAATGACTAACTTTACTCTTTTTTATCTCTCTCTCTCTCTCTCTTCTTTCTCTATCTCCCCCTCTCTCCGGTTCCTTCTCCTTCTCTTGCTCTGTTACCTTTTCCATTAGACATCTTGCTAGCACATGCAACAATGACTAACTTTACTCTTTTTTATCTCTCTCTCTCTCTCTCTTCTTTCTCTATCTCCCCCTCTCTCCGGTTCCTTCTCCTTCTCTTGCTCTGTTACCTTTTCCATTAGACATCTTGCTAGCACATGCAACAATGATTAACTTTACTTTCTTTTATCTCTCTCTCTCTCTCTCTTCTTTCTCTATCTCCCCTCTCTCCAGTTCCTTCTCTTTCTCTTGCTCTGGTAACTTTTCCATTAGACATCTTGCTAGCACATGCAACAATGACTAACTTTACTTTCTTTCTTTTTTTCTCTCTCTCTCTGTTTTGTTTTTTCTATGAATGAACTTTACTTTTCTAAAGAAAGAAGATAAATGTTGATAGCAGACATGTCACGATTCACAGGACGCCTCTGCGGTAGAGCACATACATGTATTTGTCATTACACGACTGTCACAAAGTTGATGACTGACGTAACTGTCACTGTGATACAACTCTACATGATGAAGACATATTGCACCGACATTTAGATTTCTGTTCTCTTCCTAACCCAACCCTCCTCTGTAGACTATCTTCTGACATACAACTTTGGTGTACATGTTCATGTACCTCTAAAAATGAAAGACAAACATTTGAAAATCCTTTTTTACCTGTAGTTAATTTATTCTATTTCTATTCTGGAAACTTTATAGTACTGTGTACTAAATGTCACTTAGCAGTATAATCAATAAGAAGCCATTACATTATAATGACACTTGTATTCAAATAGAAAGAGATGAGAGTATTTTGTTAATGTTCCACAAACACATTTTAAATCAAGCCAGACAAAAAGAATACCACTCTTGGTCTACATTTGGCATGATTAGTATCACAACATGTAAGCTGTTCGTAACAGGTATCATACTAAGGACAGAAACCTTGGGGAGGGGAAGGAGAAGCCCATGTGGAAGAATGTAGCTTATGCTACCTTTACTGGTCCATCTTCAATTTGTCAACGCATGAAGTTGTTTCATCCCGAGAAACAACAATTAACACATGCCAAGAATGTGACTAGATAGTTGGAAACTTTGCTCTGCGCAAGCCAAGTGTTCTTGTGGCTCTTGGGATGACGAGCTTGCTGGGATGACAAGCTTTGAGTGAGGGAGAAGCCTGCCCCCTTGGAGGACACAGGAAGTGGGCGATTAGCAGTCGGCTTCAGACAGAGCCTGACATCATCTCACCTTGGCCATGTTCATACTTGCTACATACATGTAGCACAATACCTTGGGTTCAGTCAGAGTCTGGGCCATGCCTAGTCTGGGCTGATACATGTATTGCCTCACCTTGGTCATATTCACACATAATGTATGCTAAACTGTGCAGCACACTGCATTTTTTTAATCAAGTTTCAAACACTGAAGAAGATCAAGATATCACCACAGCTTGGTTATGTTCCTACTCACTATGAAGCACAAATCATTGCTCAATGGCCAGGTTAAAATTCACTCAGACAGGTTTCCACCATACCCATGCTTTTTTCCCCCAGAATACCAGTGAAGCATCTCATTGATGACAGATCTTAATGCTTAATTAATAGAATGATTGAATTTGATGTCTTCAAAATCCAAATTTGATTGAACTATGCAAAGAATTTTGAAGAAATAAATCACAGACTAATGATATTAATCAGAAATTCTGCGATTAATGCTGACAAAAAGTTAAATAACAATTGAACTCTGTGTGTGCTTAAAAATTAATTGTTTTCTATTCCCCTAACCCATCCCCTACCCTTCAGTGATATAAAGATGTAGAAGTGTCGTGGTCTAGTGGATAAGTCCCTGGATTTTAGACCGCATGATATAGGGTTCAAATCTATGCAATGGTACAAACATCCTTTGACATGATATTTATCTACATCTGCCACAGTGGGTACCTGGTTGGAAGAATTCCTTGAATGCTTCAGCAGGTAACGATTGAAGCTTGCTAAATTCCTGGTGACACAGTAATAGTCAGCTAATTGATTCCTAGGGAAAAGTCGCCTTATAAATCCAACTGTTACCATTTATTATTATCACAGACGAATACTGGTCATTGTGAAAGGAAATGTCTTGGGAAAGGTTGATTACATGTACATGTATGTCTAAAGAATAATTGTATCTTGTGAAGATTTTGAAGCATTAAATGTTAAAAATTGACTCAATATTCCTCAAAATCACATGTTCAGTGAAAAGCATTGCATTGGAAAGCAAATGCATATATATGGGACTTCACACTCATGCAATATAAAAATTCGGTCCAGATTTTTTTCTATGTTTTGAAATTTGAATATGAGGGCATTATAAGAGCAATCCCTTTCATATGACAGTTCTACTTATGATAAACTCCCACATTGGAATAACTAAGAGCACTTACATATCATTTTTCACCTTTAAAATAACTTGACTTATTCTTAAACTGTTATTATCGTCTAAAAATTAGTTGATCATCTACACCATAGCTAGTGGTCAATGACCAGGCAGTAATCGAGGTGCCCCAACACTTACAAGCATCACCTCCTGCTCCCAGTGTGTCAGTATTAGGAACAAGGAGAAACAGGTGAATTACTAAACTTGGTTGGAATATGGTCACTCTCAATGACCACTGATCAATTCTCATCAAGATAAAAGTAGGTTACATCAAGGTTTATGAGCAGACAGTGTATTTCCCTTCGACTTGGCTTGAACTTTCATAAAGTAAGGTTGAGTTCTGAAAAAGGTGAAAAATAATTTGTGAGCTTTCTCATTCCTTTTACATCAGTTTGGAAGAACATCGTAGTAGAAATGCCCCCTGAAAAGGACTGCTCTTCAAATGCCCTCATATTCGTAATATGACGAGAAAAAGCTGAAGTGTTCGGGCCAAACATTCATGCCACATGTGTGCGCAGTCCCATATGTACCCATTTCTGGTGCTGTCCGAGTACTTTTCAGGGTCAATTTCTTATCAATTTGTTGATTCCCAAACCTGACAGTAATAAGTATACACCAATTCTTATGTAGAAATGATAAACCATTCCCAATTGCTCTGAAACAGTTACTTCCACATTGTAATCGCATGACCAGAACTCAACTTCATCTTTAAAGTAGATGCGAGCACTCCTAATCTAGTACTATGAAGCCAATGAGCTACTTTACAAATCAGGGCCCCGTTGCATAAAAGTTACAATTATGGTAACTTTGTCATTTATGGTAACTTCCACAGAAACCTTGATTTTGATTGGCTGTTGAGCATTGTTACCATGGTAGTTACCATTGATGGCAAAGTTACCATAATAGTAACTTTTATGCAACGGGGCCCAGGTCTGCATTGAACTCCCAAAAATAAATGAGCTTTCCTCAAGCCTTCAGAAAAGTGAGAAAATGGTATATTATACTGTGAGATTAGATCACATCCCTTGAACAGTTCACTCTGAAATGCCTGCATTTTCATCAAATCATTTCTATTTTCAATTTTTTTTAAAGGAATTTAATAGATGCCACTTATTAATTCACTTAACTGTGAATACCACATATTGTGCAGAGAAGGTTCCATCCATGTTTATACATGTACATCTCAAAAATAATTCAAAAAAAAATGAATAAATAGATTTATCTGGCCAGACAGACAACCTTGACCTACACATATTTTCACCAAATCCATGACCTTGAAACCACCACAGTGTACATACATGTAGTTATGTGCAAGTTTGTAAAGTACAAGTGTAATAAACATTCAGGGAAGGGTAAGTTCTAGTATGCACTCAACTATGCAGACAAATAAATGCAGACTCTGAAAGTGGAAAGGAGGATGATTTTAATTACGATCTAGCTGACACATAATCATTGATAATAGCATCATATAAGGTTAGACTTGGACAGGTGCTGTATGAAAAACTACATCCAAAGAAAAAGGATTAATCAAAGCAAGGATGACTAGTAGCAGTGAGTAGTCGACGTAATTCCTGCTCTCAGTTTCATTAACATGTACCTTGATATTACACTGTAGCATAGAAAGAGAGGAGTAATATAATCAAGTATACATATAAGTACCCAAATAATTCAAATTATATTAAATGGACTGAAAAGTCGCCAATCGTGGTGATTTGGAGCTTGGCCCAGCTTGGGAAATATTCAGGAATCTCCGCACATCTTTGGTAAATGAGCACGCAATTGCAATGATACGCATTCGACCAAAGAAAGACGAATTGAACAACCCAACTGACAAACTACCCCACCCTCGACTGCAATTTTGTTCGCTGCTCCAAGATTGTTGTTATGCACAGCCTTGCAATAGGGGCAAGCGAATGAAAGTGAACATACATGGACAACGAGCGGTGGTTCCCTTTATTAAAGTGTTAATGATCATGAAATCAATTAAAATATTAAATTCATTTCTGTTCAATAAGTTATTGAGTTGCAGTAAACTTGAAACCAGAGACAGGTATCTGTAAACCTGTACAATTTGTTAAGCTAATATCATGACTCCTGGCAAAAAAAATGCAGCACTAGTATTTAGGTTGGAAAATGCAACTTCATCCCATTCCCCCCCCCTTAAGAAATGTCAATTTCAAAGCATAATTAATTATTAATAGTATAAAAGGTTGGCATGTACAACTGAGAACCGACTCTGGATTGTAGACAGTAGAGGCTTTCTAGTCTAGCAATCTACCTAATACAAGGGAAAAAGTTGCTTAACCCTTTCATGACAGGAATTATTCAAGGGCTAAATTGATCACATTTTGTTCTTCAAATTGGCAACAGTAATATTTTTCTTTTAGTGCTATAGGTTTCTGATAAGGTGTAATGTCTTTGAAAACAATATACACGCTTACAAATGTTGTTGAAAAGTTAAAATAATTGCCAATTTTGATAAAAAACAAAGATTTTGAACCTCTCTATGTGTTGCCAGTTTAAGGATTTTAAAGCTTTTTCTCCTTTTTAAAATTCCTGGCATCAAACGCAATATGGTCATGCAACAAAAATGGATGTAGTTTATGCAGAAATTTTTGCTCGTTCTACTCATGCATCTTGTATATTTTTTAGAGCTCTATATCAAAAGATATTGAGTCAAACCACAAAATGTGGTCAATTGTCTCAAAAGGGTTAATATCAATACCTTGTGTACTTCACAAAAGACAAAGGTAATATTTGGTAATCATGTGGAATAATCTTTAATATTATTTTTTTTTCTTTCTTGATTATTTCAATTTACAGTAGTTCAAGAGCTTCCAAATTTACAGATGTAATCTATTATTAAAGTAAAAGTTTCAACCGCTGAATACAAACCAACTGGGGCTATGCCTATAATTCATATTCCTTGAATTCATATTCCTTGAATTCATATTCCTTAAATTCATATTCCTTTCTCATCTTATAATCAATATGTTCAGGTGTAAACATGTTTTATCATTCCCTCAAGTTTTCATTACAAGCTATGTTAATAAATGTACGATAGGGAGCCCTATGTCTGTGCACCTAAGAAATTGAACAAGAATTTCTTCAATATTCCTTTAATGCCTAATCTTCTACTATTCCTGATACTCTGAAGAAAGTGTGCAAAAACAATCTCATCAAAATCAGAGCAAGAACGATGCCATTTTCACATGAATAGGCGACCGCGTCATATTTGTCATTGAAAAAACAATGGTGCCCATCTCTGTGCACTTACTCAGTTTACACAGTTCGGGATTTTTGACAAGACAGACAGCGTTTCACAGCTTGTGAATATAATTAATGAAATAAGATCTTTTAAAAATATTTTGACTTCGTTTTTTGGTGCATGAATATGTATCGCTATAATAAAGATGAAAAGTTTATGTTCGTTGCATGTTTTGTTTTATCAGAATAGAGTAGTTACGCATGTGCGCAGACTTGGGCACTCTAGCCATACAGAAGGTGTCAAATTCATCACTTCCAGGGTCAAGCCATTCTGGCTAGTCAGGGGAGCATCACAGCTAAGGCAAATAAAGAGGCTTTCAATTACTAAGTACTACTTTCAATTTTTTTTCAAGTTTGAGAGCTGCATTGCAGCCCAAGAGTAGTGGCCTCTTGGCAATTGATGAGTCTCATTTTTTCTTCAGGACATGGCAAATTGTCACCAAATGATGGAGCTATATCACTTCAGATCATCACAAGTAATCAGCTCTGGTATCACATGACAAGCCTGAAATAGCCCACTTTCAAATTCACCAAAGGCTGGAATTTGGAGGAAATATTCATGTTCATATTCATGATAAAAACTTGTATACAAGAAAGGAATATATGCCAGTGGCAGATTAAGAGGGGGGGGGGGGTGAGGACATCCAGCCAGCATCCCCCCCTTTTGAAACCCAAGTGGCATACCATAAAATACCTTAAGTACACAACTCTAAGTTTGTGTCTCCCTTTTGAGCTGATGACCCCCCCCCCCCCCCCCCCCGCTTATTTTTGGCTTGACACAAAGAATTCAGGGGAGTATAGGGACACCCAAAAAATCTGATGACCCTTTCTTTTGCTTGTCAGGAAATTTCTGACTATTGTGCCCTCTCTTTTACAAAATCCTGGATCCACCCCTTGAATTATGCTTATGCATTTTTGTGTGCATTGCTTTAGTAATAAACAGGAATCATACTATCATAGGGCAATTAACTTAAACAAAACAAAATTGTTGCCCTATGATAGTATGATTCCTGTTTATTACTAAAGCAATGCACACAAAAATGCATAAGCATAATTCAAGGGGTGGATCCAGGATTTTGTAAAAGAGAGGGCACAATAGTCAGAAATTTCCTGACAAGCAAAAGAAAGGGTCATCAGATTTTTTGGGTGTCCCTAAATTGTATTACAAAATAAAAGAACAGACATCTTCTCAGAAGACATGGAAAATTATTCAGTCACATGAAGGGGTATTAAAGATGAAATTGCAAATGGGAGATTCTCCATTTGATTCTATCTCTCAAAAATCAATAATTTTCTTTGTTTGTCCAATATTTATTCTCAATACCTTCACTAATGTTTTCTCCAATTATCTGGCTTCTGCTGAGGTAAATTATGTATGAAGGTTAACTGTTAAATCCAATATTTCAGTCACAAAACACTGCTTCAAACTTCTACACTTTTAATAACCCCCATTCTTTGATTTCTATATCAATTCTTTGATAGGTGAACACACATGACTTTGATACAATATGTGCCATATGTACGGATATTAAAGAACTGAAATACAGTCTGTGTAGAATTCATGATTGCACTGAAGATATAGTTGTGGCACACATTTCTCCTAGCTCTTCTCTTCAGTCATTTTGTCATGAATCCATTTATTTCCTTTCACATTAATTCATCTTTTACAGGAGTCAGTTTGAATTGACTAAAGTGATTTCATTGAATATAAACGTATACTGTTTTGTCATTTTGCATACATGTACATAGGGCCATATTACGGGGTCGGGCTAACTCGGCACTAGGGCGAACTCGGCACTGCGCTTTAACTAGGTTTCAAGAGTTGAAGTCCACGCTACGCACCGTACCCTTTTTTAGCCTTAAATTTCATGTTTAGCATAATTTTACTTCTTGAAATTGTCAACATTACTTCTTTGCTAATCATTTTACAAACTGATATCAAATAATTTGAATTTAAGTGTTTTGAAATGTGTAATTAAAAGCGAAATTCAACACAAGTGTTCGCGATCACTTTAACTCTCTGGGCTCACTCCGCGGCAATTTTCCGCCAAGGCCGAGTTCGCCCTAGTGCCGAGTTAGCCCGCATCCCATATTACTTAGGCACTAAAGTACATGTAGAGTAGATGCTCTGGTGTACGGCCACTTCAGACAAAATCCAATTTTAGAACTCTTTATTCCTGAATTATTTTCACCTTTTTACCCAAATAATGGAAGTTCATTATGTAACTGTTTGGGCAAAAATATAATCCCGAAAAAATTAAAGAGTTGCCATGGTAATATTATTTTTTTATTTTCCCCATTTTGGAGCCGGTTTGCAGCATATCTGCACCGGTTTGCACTTTGCAGCCCCATGTACAACTCAATGGAGAATTCGCGCGCTCATCATGTGTGAGCGAGCTGAGCAAAATCCCATCGGCCCGAGCCAGAGTCCCACGCCAGAGCTCCCTGCATGCGATCCGGCCGCACAATGGTGCAGCGATATCTGACACTGACATCGCCATTCGCACGAAGCTTTCACTGCGGTGCGCTGGTGTGTCACACACACTGAATATTGAACGACTGCAACTAGTAATCGGACACTTTTGAGCTTGCGACACATGAAAAATCCCGATCTACATTTGAAAATTTCTTAAAATTAAGCTAATTTTTCAAAACCCTATTTCCTTAACAACACGCTTAAGAAAAGCATATTTTCAAAATTTTCAATTTTTTGTAGTGGGAACGCCATTTGTATTGCTAAAAATGTGGTATTTATGGATACTTTTTTCATGGCCACTGCTGTTTTTCTTTGACTAGATGGTAATGTACCCTTTGTGTGTAATATGTGATTTATGATGATTTTATGTATATTATGTATTTCAAAGTGATTTTGCAATGCAAACGACAGACCGGCTGCACACCGGCTACAGGCCGCACTCTGGAGCATCTACTCTAGTTCAGTACTAGGAAGCAATTTTTAAAGGGAAAGTCCACCCTGGTTATAAATACAAGTTGGTTTTAAAAGAGGCAGAAAATTAAAGAAATAGATCAGCGGAGGTTTGAGCAAAATATAAGAAATGAGAAAGTTATGAATTCTTTAAGTTGTATTCAATCAAACACAAATTGGCAACTCTGTGACGTATCTTGTGAGCTCTCCCATTTGCCCTGTACCCCCAAAATCAATATTTTCCATTTTCTCTATAGAATATTCAATCATACATGCAGCTTAGATATAATCATTGCTCATATGTTTTACACAAAACCTGTATGAAACAAATCAATTCCTCCATCAAAAACTAAGAAAATTAAAATTTATGAGATTTTCCGTACTGCACAAATGGGAGAGGAGCTCGCAAGATATGTCACGGAGTTGCCAATTTGTGTTTGATTGATTACAACTGCCAAAATTTATAACTTTCTTATTTCTTATCAGATTTTGCTCAAACCTGCACTGATCAGTTTCTTTATTTTTTCTGCTTCTTTTATAACCAACTTAATATCAGGGTGGACTTTCCCTTTAAGGCCTCTTTATTGTATGGCATTTGGTCCAATATTGCAGCGCTCAAAATACACGGGGGCGACGGGCGATTCGCCTCCGTAGCGTACAGAATCGCCTCCGTGAGAAAAATTACGAGGGCGACTTTTTTTATGAGCAACTAAAAAAATCGCCCCCGTCAAATTTTCCTGTACAAATTTAATTTTGCAACTTTTGAATCATGATGTCACTTATTTTCCGTAAGAAAATGATATTGATAAATGAGAATACCAATAAAATTACCAATCAAACTTGCGGCCGTGGCTCGGCCCGTGGACGTGGTACGACGACGACAATCATTGAAATAACACTGTAGCTGTGTGCTGTGCAGGTGCTTATATGTGCTGTGCAGTGTTATTTCAATGATCGGATCATGCCAAAAGTAAGCTTGAAAACAACCAAAAATACCACATAAGCGACTACAAAAATACAAAATTACTGTAAAACAATTCTTTTCTTTGGCAAAAAATAGTATGGGTATCCATAATATCTCAAAGAAAAAAAGATGGTGGAGGATTACGAGCGCACTTCGTATCGAGATTAGGCAGCCATATTTGACACTGTTCTGCGTAGCAAGACCGCAGATGGCAGCAGAGAGGAACAGTTGTGGCCGATCACCTGATCTAGTGCCCACATTTATTTTCCTCTCTGCTGCCATCTGCGGTCTTGCTAAGCAGAACAATGTCAAATATGGCTGCCTAATCTCGATATGAAGTGCACTCGCAATCCTCCAACATCTTTTTTTCTATGAAATATTATGGATACCCATACTGCTTTTTGCCAAAGGAAAGAATTATTTTACGGTAATTTTGTATTTTTGTTGTCGCTTACGTGGTAT
>CM046832.1:26224312-26376812 GCA_025618425.1 Heliocidaris tuberculata | reverse complement strand
CTCCCCCTCCCTGCACTCATCCCCCCCCCCCGGGTTCGCGAAGTTCGCGTGCTCACAACCTGTGTTCACAACTGCCCCCTAAAATGAAATCCTGGCTTCGTGGTTGGATCCTTCACGTCTGCCCTCCCCCCCCCCCTATTGAAAAATGCTGCCTATACGCCACTGCTGATAGTCCAAATCGGAAACCTTGCGGTGTTGAACAATGTCACTCTTTCCCTTATAAATGTACATGTTTAACAAGGTTAGATTAACAATTGTTACACTATTACCACTTGTAAAATTGGCACCGCAGAAATCTACTTCACGATGGTTGCAATACAGTGCTATCTCACACCTTCAACTATAAAACCAATTTACGGTTACTAAAATATTAAGTACTTGTTTCATTTTTCTTAGTAATTTCGTTATAGTTATAACAGTTTAAAATAATTTTAGATTTGAATAAATATTCTTTTTTTGAATTCTACTTTTTTATAGTTTTAAAATTGATAAAACATAACCATTATTGATTCTGATCACGACCAAGACTACTAATAGACATACGTAAAATCGTCCTTTTCGTCCTTTTCGTCCTTTTCCTCGTGGGTTGTACACGAAATGAAATTCAGAGGACAGGTTAGAAACCTTTGTTTTGCCCTTTCCCTCCTCTCTGACATAACTTATTTGAAGATATGCAATATTGTTAGTCTCCTGCCAGAAGAATGTATATTTACTGTTGAAATTCAAGTTAGAATGAAGTATGAAAATTCGCCTTTAAGATCGAGATGAGATCGGTGATGTTTGAGCTGTGACCTGTGTGCCTATCGAGAATACACCGTCCAGGCGCAGGCAGGTTCATTTGTGTGAAGTGCCATGGCCCATGCACTGATGCACATAATGCATGGGCATGGTTGTGGAAATTTTGGAGATGTCATGGACATCGATGTCTGTCATATTATTAGGAACAGGGCTGCCAACACTCACGCATTTCACCCAATCATGCCAATTCTCATGCTCTCACGCTAATACTGAAATTTCTCACGCACAAATCTAAATTAATAGCTAGATCTAATAATAATCAAATCTGATAGATTTGAATAAATTATGCGACCAAATCAAGAATTTAGGAAGCGTTGAAAAAGTTGTGAAAGTTTTCCCATCTTTTGTCGAAAGCTGTGAAAGTTTTCCCGCCTCGATCTCACTTCACGCGCGCTAGCGCTAGCTAGCTAGCTATCCTGACATATATGTGTGTGGATACCGGATGGCTAGCCTGGAAGGCTCTTTGAAGAGTAAAAAAAAAAAAAAAGCTGACGCTACTCTTCAAAGAGCCTGGTTTTTTAACCCCACTCTACAATAGAGCAGCCATTTTAGAGTCTAAAGAACCTCCTGAAAATCACCTTTACCGTGAGCCAGCTTCTCTCATCTCCTCTTCACCATAGCTTTAGATTATTAAAACCCCATTTTTTACCCTAGAATTAAAAAATATTGGGGAAAAAATGTGAAATATTAATTTTAATGGTTATCAGTAGGTCGAATGTTGTCCGAACAATGCCCCGAAAAAGCCTTCACTGCGCTCGTAGACCTGGAAGTGTCCTGTAATGCAATTGACCTACAGTCACTCACGCAATTTTCAGATCCACCATATGTTAAACAAGACCGCTAGGCGCTACTGCATGCATGCTGAAGGTGCACGGTCAAAATGCGTGCGAGGCCCGCGCGCTTGTAGCGGTCTTGTCTAACATATGGTGGAACTGAAAATTGCATGAGTGACTGTAGGTCGATGACATTACGGGACACTTTCGGGTCTACGAGCGCAGTGAAGGCTTTTTTGGGGCGTCGTTCGGACAACATTCAACCTATCGGTAACCATTAAAATTAATATTTCACATTTTTTCCGATATTTTTTAATTCTAGGGTAATAAGGTTTTAATATTCTAAAGCTATGGTGAAAAGGAGATGAGAGAAGCTGGCTCACGAGTCACGGTAAAAGTGATTTTCAAGAGGTTCTTTAGACTCTAAAATGGCTGCTATATTGCAGAGTGAGATTAAAAACCAGGCTCTGTGAAGAGTAGCGTCAGCTTTTTTTTTTTTTTACTCTTCAAAGAGCCTTCCAGGCTACACGGGAGGCAGTCTCCCCTATGGCTAAGCCTAGACGAGTAAACAAAAAATTCAGTGGGCAAGATCATCCATTTTGGCTTGTAGGATGAGCTGGAAGAGGAAGATTTTAGCAAACTCTGAAGGTGGATATGATGGTCATGGTGTCTTGCAAGGTTCACTGTCATGACCGTACATGGAAATGGATGAATCCTGCGCACTGAATTTTTGTTTGCTCGTCTCTCCTGCCATAGGGGGAGATTGCTTTCCATGTATGGCTTAATGGTCAAATGTCATATTTTATAAAACATCAAGTCTGTATTGCTAGGCAAAACAGAGCAGAGGTAAATACAAGTCCCAAACCCTGACTCACTTGTGTCGTGGGCTGACGAGTGACATGTGGCGTTGCGACTTGTGTGAAAAATATTCCTCCAATTCCTGTGATTCTGGTCATGTTTTAATATATTCTAACTTTAATTTCTGCTATCCCACTAGCCAAGTCCCAATATTATTTTTCCCATGTTTAAAAGGTAAATAAGCTCAACATGATCATCAGTGTAACTCCAGCGCAAAACTTTGTAATGCTCACTGAGCTGACACAATTAGCAGAGGCGCATGGCCAAATTGGTGACTGTTTCCTATTTGGGAGACTCGCTATTGTCAGAGACTTTTGTCAATATTTTTGATAGCTTATCTAGGAGACAGTCTCCCATTTAGGAAACCGATTGTCTTTGTTTACATTTGCTGCAAAGGGATTACTTTGGCTCAAAATGAAAATGTGATAAGCAGATTCCTAATGAAAAATTACTCCTTTTGACCGTCTACGTTATAAAGATTCACCGTCTCATTTTTATTTTCATGACATATTTTGTTATGATCCATACACAAAACAAATGGGCTTCTGACCTCAGTGAGGCAAAAATTTGGCTGGGAGAAACTGCCTTGTTGGTGTTGTTTCTTTCATCCTTTTGTCAGCTATGTCTCCAATATGGGAGGCTGTCTCTCAACTTAGCCATGCGCCTCTACTGACAGTGGCTAAAAAGTAGTCATATTGCTTTTAAAAGTTGACAAAAATGACATTGAAATAGACTCTAGCCTAGATGCAGTTCGTCTAGTAATTAAAAGCAACTCACAAATTTCCAAGAATTCAACTTTTTTTTTTTTTAAAGGAAAGATTTTCAATTTCATTTTGTTTTGCATGCTGAAACTATTTTTAGTGATCGTATGCGCATGTGCGAAACAATTGGAAACAGCTTGCAAGATGTGGGTAGAAGATTTATGACCATGCTGAAATTGTGACACTGTAGATGTACAGGTATTGACATGTACTACATTTTAAAAAATTGTTTCACTTGAGAAAACATAGGACCAGTGAATGAAAAACGTTTGTTTAAAACATTATATAATTTAAATGACATGCCATTTTAGCTTGTGAAAACCTCTCCTTTTTTCTTTTTTCTTTTATGTATTGGGAAGAATTAAAAGTTTTGTTTTCTTTTGATGTTTATGTAAACAAGTGTGGCCAAAAGCAATCTTTCATTCACCACCCGATAGATTGTAGTAATTGTACCTGTGCCAAAGAGTGACGATGCATTTTAACCTAACATGAAAGCGGAATAAACAGTAGCGATCTCATAATCCTCTGACACAGGTCAACCTAATCAAAGTAATAAATATTTTTTTATGCCCTTAGCTGACCGAGTTCTTGGTGGTGGGGCGGGAGATGCCTACTGAGAGGCACCCCATCCCACCCCTCTTCAAGATGCGAATCTTCGCACCAGATGAGGTCACTGCCAAGTCACGCTTCTGGTACTTTGGTAACAGGCTGCGAAAGATGAAGAAGTCTCGTGGAGAAATCTGCAGCTGCAGGAAGGTAATTTATTTACATTGTACACTGTAGTTTGCGTGTGTGTGCTACAAAAAGGAAGTGTTAGCATTTTCATAAATGTTTTCATTGGGACAGACTATTACCTCTTATATTTAATTGCATTTCCATTGTCAAAATGTAGATATTACATTTGTATTGTTATGTTCGATGTTTGTCCATCCTAACAACACCGATTGTATGTAGTCTTTATTCCGACTGTTGGTAACTACAGCTTATAATTCTGAAAGATGAAAAATTGTTGACAACCCATTGTTGGTAAATTGGCACATCATCATTTTCAGTAAAATCACAAATTAGAGTTGGCTGAATCTAAATCTGCAAATTGTATTCTTCAGGTTACATGTACGATACAAGTGGATTTGATGTAGAGGCAGGTGTTCTATAAAATTGCATCTTACAACTTATCCTTTTGCATGAGTTTTGCTTTCCAAGTAGAAGTACATCAAGACTGAGGTTTTACATAATATCCCTCTTTGTATAGTTGAGCAATTAGAATGTTGACATGCTTTATGAACGAAAAATTATTTCTTGGTAGATCAATGAGAAAAAGCCCCAGAAGATCAAGAACTTTGGTGTGTGGCTGCGTTACGACTCCAGGAGTGGGACTCACAACATGTACAGAGAGTACCGTGACCTTACTACTGCTGCAGCCGTCACCCAGTGCTGTAAGTTACTATCCCATTTATCCTCTCTCTAATATGATTTTGTGCAATGCCCAAGCAAGCTCAATACTTCCCAGCGCAATCATACTTTTCATTTTGATGTGAGGTCTGTGTGATCTCTATCACATGTGTTATGCTTGTATACTGTGCAAGTCCAGTGACATATGGTTAAAATTTTCCTTTCTCAGAACACACTAGTTTACTCTTCGTAGTGATGAAAATTTCTCTTTTGGCCAAGTAGGGAGAAAGTAGAATAAATTCTCTTCCTTTCCCTTAGCTTTTCTCTCTCTCCTTGATGCTGACCCTTTTTACTTTCAAAAAAAAAAAAAAAAATTATTTAAAAATGGAAATACTGCTGCATTCGATATATTCAGCAAAATGGAAATTACCTAGTATATATTGTTTGAATTGGGCACTACCAGTGCCATTTCAAATGGGTGACTTTTTAAGATGGTAAAAGTTAACCATTTTCCCTTTTTCATTAGACTCATGAGAGATCGCTTTATTTTAGTAGCTTTGAAAGGAGTGAGTTATATTTTATAAGTTAAAATTTATGAAATTTATTTGTGTTCATGACAGACCGTGACATGGGAGCCAGGCATCGTGCCCGTGCCCATTCCATCCAGATCATCCGAGTGGAAGAAATCCCAGCATCCAAATGCAGGAGACCTCACATCAAGCAGTTCTTGGTAAGTCTTTTACCTTTCACATAAGATACAAACATTTGAGTCACTAAATGTTCATTGAGACACATTTCATGAGGAATCAGTTTATAGATGACCTGTTAACTCATTACATCTGATTGACGGGTCATGTCGAAGGAAGGAAGGAAGGAAGGATGAGACTTTTTTAATTGGCAAGCATTTGAATGATGGCATTTCATTTTGTATATCCTATTATTTTATATTTTTATTGGGGGGGTATTTTAACAGCACCCCCCCCATCAAGCAGTTCTTGGCAGTTCTTACCAAAAGAAAGGAATTCTTAGATGAGGTCTGTGTATCGAAAAAAGGAAATTAATATCACAGCGGCAACAGGACCAACATATTGACTGACTAGTCTGTCACATTACCACTTATTTTGGGAATATGTAGGGAGCCTTCTTTAGTTTGGTTGAGTACTATACATAGAGCCCTCCTTTGTCACTTGTTTCCTGAAAGTACCTTTATAGCATCATTTATCATTTTTCTTCTATTTTCTGTACTTGTCTTCATCACAGACCTCCAAGATCACCTTCCCTCTCCCACATCGCACACAGCGCCCCAACAAGCCCATGTTCACCACTCGCAGGCCAAGCACCTGCTTCAAGTAAACTGGACTCTGACATCATCGCTTCAGTGCTCATCAGCTCTCTGAGGAATACAAAAACTGTATATTATCAATTCTTTGTCATTTGATGACTGTTGATGAAGATGTGCCCAAAATAGACCAGGGTGAAGCAAAAGTTTGGTGTCCATTTTGTTGTTTGTTGTGTCTAGTGTATACTTTATTTGGTAATAGTAAATAGTGTATGTATAATACGCGCTGTGATTGGTTAGAGTCGCATCACGTGACGTGAACTTCAATTTCTGCATGCTTATTTGTGTACAAAATCCCATAACGCCAAGGCGCGCAAGAAGTAAATTACATCAGCGCGCATGTAATGCGACGCCTTTATTGCGTATTATTTTGGACTGGCTGTGTGACGTAACAATGAATTTACGAATTTGCACTATATGCGATGGAGGTTGCTAGTTATAAATCTAGGGGTCTATTTACTATAACAATTAGTGCATGTTCTATTTATGCACCATTACTGGACTATATGAACTCCAAATACTAAATTATCCCTCGTGCAGGTCTATTTCACCTCGGCCTGCGGCCTCGGTAAAACAAAACTGCACTTGGGATAATTTAGTATTTGTCGTGCACATAATCCAGTATAGCGCATGATAGACCATGCACTATTTATATATTATAGAAGATATAAAATGTCCTTCATGTCATTTTTAGTTATGAGCAAGTTGAAGGTATTTGTCCTATATGTTACTGACTACACTAAAGAATTAAGTATACATTTACCTAGCACTGTACATGCCTAATGATATTTCTGCTATAGTAGTAGGGAAAATGACTTATAAATTTTCTGTGTGTTTCTATAATGCATGTACTAGGTAACATATCGGACACAAAATGACCAAATACCCTGGATTTGCCCAGATACTCTGTACTGCTCTAGGATTTAACCCAAGTAAACTTGCAAAGTAAACCATTTATTAACTGTCTCCATGTCGCTTCATCAAGATGCTTTTTGACTTATTTTTGGCTATCATACAAAATCAAGTCTTAAGCCCACCGCACACTATACGATCGACTATGATCCGATTTTGGAAATAAATCGCAGTAGCATTAAATATAGGCATTTTAACAAGAGAAAGCTACCTGATTCAGGTTCTGAACAATAATGTGAATACTCAACATATGAATTTGGTGCGATGTCAGCCTTATATCTGGAATAAGGGCCAAATCACTTTCAAATTGTAGACAATCGCAGGACTGCTGTTACGTCCCTATGATTCAGAGCCGATTTGGCCTTTCCTCCGACTATAAGGCTCGTAATAGCATACCTTTCAACTGTCCCTATTTAATAGGGACAATCCCGATTTTTGGTAAAAGAAAGAGTCGCTTCTACCACTGTGTCCCCATTTTTGCAAAAATCTGTCTGTAGTAATGTACATGTATAAGGAACTCAGAAATGTCCCGATTTTCAGCCTGTGCCTTCTCATTTGTCCCTATTTCTTGGGTTTCAGGGTTGGCAGGTCTGTAATAGGCCGTAATTTTGATTTTACTCTATGTAACTATTCAGAACCTCAAACATTTTTTATGTATCAACCTGTTTATATCTAATGCTATAACATTTTCTTTCAAAATGGGATCGCAGTCAATATACATGTACGATTGGTCTGCAATCTGATTTTGGGAGGAAATGTATTAAATAGAATTTGATACAGTGGAACCTCGTTATAAAGAACACTGTTAAAACAAGCTCTCATTATAACAAGGTAATTTTGCCAGTCCAACTTTGCATTCTATTGTTTTTAGTCCTGACAGACTCTAACAAGGTTTTAATATAAAGAGGTTCCCTTTTATGGAATTACAAAGGAACTTCAATTAGTAGACTTTTCTACTGTGAATCCAGATCTGTCAACCATTTTACCTGAATTCCATTCATTAATCTGTAAACTTGAAAATAAAAAATTAATTGGGAACGCCCCTAAAAATTTTGGAAAATCGGTCCAGCGATCGATGACGTCATGTGACGTCACACTCAGAATGCTTGACTCCACGCAAGCTGAAAGTGTGTGTGTAGGCTATTGAACTTCGTGTAGATCCTAGCTTCGACTTCGTGTAGATCCTAGCTTCGACTTCGTGTAGATCCTAGCTTCGACTTCGTGCCATTACAGCCCTTCATTTTAGTTTTTTTAAAATCCTATATCAACGAACGATAACATCTTCTTCAGACAGAAGAAATAAAAGAGGAATTAGGGGCACGGCCGTATTTGTTTGAAGCAGACATGTCGGATTCTGATTATATGACAGAGACGTCCCTGATTTCAATAACGGAGAAGATATCGACGGGAGACTTGGGAATTACAACTAGTAATTCCTTTTGATAATTAGATTGCCGATTAAATTTTAATTTACGCATATCCACCAATTATGAATCTTGTTTGCGCTTGCAAAATGCCCCAGTCCTGATGAGGCTGAGCTGATAGCTGATCGAGGCAGTGAGCTCGACGTGCGCAGGTGTACACGCCGTGCCGTTCGGTCGTTCGCCTGCTGACCCTGCCTGGCCTGGGCTTGGGTAGGGTTTTACATGGGGTGGTAGCGTTTTGTTTCTAGTAAATTCTAACATTGATATCCAGAAAACCCTTAGCTCTCCTGTTACCTTGCATGTTTTCATTGTGCTGCTATGAATAATAAGTACCGGTAGGCTAAGTTAGTGTAGGTACAGTGATAGTTGATCAATAGATATATGATCAATAGATACCGTAGATCAAGTTTGATTTTGGGGATGGCATCTTGCTTCAGGGACGGCCTCTTCTTGATGCCAAACGCCGCATGCAGCCCCGTACTATCGAGGAAGTCCTCCGCACAAATGTGCTCGGAACACACGGACACTGCGGTCACTCGGCCCCTTCCAATTGACGCGAGTTAGTTTCACTTTTGAGGTCCATTTTCTTCTAATATTTGGGTCTTTGAGGAATAAATGTAGACTTACACCCTCCTTTGTGATGTTGCTGCAACCTGCAAAGACACAGCGTTGCGGCATACTTCGATTTAGAGGTGGTTTTCGAGGTGGTATATAACTGCAAGTTAGTTTGCACGCGTGATATACGCAAGATATTGTAAACAAGCACCGCTACCGGCGATGTCGGTTTGTGACGTCACACGTCAATCATGCTCGAAGAACGAGAATTCGGGGTTTAAAAGGGGGCGGAGCTTAGCAGACTCGTTTAGGCCTGAATACGTGGGGAAAATATTATTTTAAAAATATTCAGATACGTATTCATTGCAAACGGATGTCATTTTTCAATTTAGATGAGTATCATGTACAAAATAACAAGAATTAGAATTTCATAGAAGGGAACCTTTAATATAAAGAGGTAATTTCCTTGGTCCCAAGGAGTTTGTCATAACGAGGTTCCAATGTACAAAACAAGTGAATGAGTAAATTACGCAATGCGTAATAAATGTCCCCGCCGGAAGTGCAGATCTGTGGAAATTAACTAGCCTGAACCTTAAAACTTCAGTGAAAAACTTTAGTGAATAAAATAATAATGTTACTGCATGCAAAAGAAGAGAATACCAACAATGCATGTATACAACTGAAATATAAAACATGAAAACATTATGAACCTTCAGCCATTTTGAATAAATTTGCATAAATTTGCATGAATAATGAATTTCAAAATTCTGTGTAGAAGTTTGGAAGCCCCCACCCAGCCCTATCAGATAAAACATTCGGAATCAAAATCCGATGTGAAATAGAGAAGTAGCATTTTTCGTCAATTTTGAATAAATTTGCATAATTAATGAATTTCAAAATTCTGTGTAGAAGTTTGGAAGCCCCCATCCAGCCCTATCAGATAAAACAATCGGAATCAAAATCCGATGTGAAATAGAGAAGTAGCATTTTTCGTCGATTTTGAATAAATTTGCATAAATTTGCATAATTAATGAATTTCAAAATTCTGTGTAGAAGTTTGGAAGCCCCCACCCAGCCCTATCAGATAAAACAATCGGAATCAAAATCCGATGTGAAATAGAGAAGTAGCATTTTTCGTCAATTTTGAATAAATTTGCATAAATTTGCATAATTAATGAATTTCAAAATTCTGTGTAGAAGTTTGGAAGCCCCCACCCAGCCCTATCAGATAAAACAATCGGAATCAAAATCTGATGTGAAATAGAGAAGTAGCATTTTTCGTCAATTTTGAATAAATTTGCATAAATTTGCATAATTATTGAATTTCAAAATTCTGTGTAGAAGTTTGGAAGCCCCCACCCAGCCCTATCAGATAAAACAATCGGAATCAAAATCCGGTGTGAAATAGAGGAGAAGTAGCATTTTTCGTCGATTTTGAATAAATTGGCATAAATTTGCATAATTAATGAATTTCAAAATTCTGTGTAGAAGTTTGGAAGCCCCCACCCAGCCCTATCAGATAAAACATTCGGAATCAAAATCCGATGTGAAATAGAGAAGTAGCATTTTTCGTCAATTTTGAATAAATTTGCATAATTAATGAATTTCAAAATTCTGTGTAGAAGTTTGGAAGCCCCCATCCAGCCCTATCAGATAAAACAATCAGAATCAAAATCCGATGTGAAATAGAGGAGAAGTAGCATTTTTCGTCGATTTTGAATAAATTTGCATAAATTTGCATAATTAATGAATTTCAAAATTCTGTGTAGAAGTTTGGAAGCCCCCACCCAGCCCTATCAGATAAAACAATCGGAATCAAAATCCGATGTGAAATAGAGAAGTAGCATTTTTCGTCAATTTTGAATAAATTTGCATAAATTTGCATAATTAATGAATTTCAAAATTCTGTGTAGAAGTTTGGAAGCCCCCACCCAGCCCTATCAGATAAAACAATCGGAATCAAAATCTGATGTGAAATAGAGAAGTAGCATTTTTCGTCAATTTTGAATAAATTTGCATAAATTTGCATAATTATTGAATTTCAAAATTCTGTGTAGAAGTTTGGAAGCCCCCACCCAGCCCTATCAGATAAAACAATCGGAATCAAAATCCGGTGTGAAATAGAGGAGAAGTAGCATTTTTCGTCGATTTTGAATAAATTGGCATAAATTTGCATAATTAATGAATTTCAAAATTCTGTGTAGAAGTTTGGAAGCCCCCACCCAGCCCTATCAGATAAAACAATCGGAATCAAAATCGGCCAAGAAATGACGGAGAAGTAGCATTTTCTAACATTTGAGCACACACGGACAGACGGACGGACGGACGGACGGACGGACGGACACACACACACACACACACACACACACACACACACACACACACGCACACACGTACGGAGCCCGTTTCATAGTCCCCTCGCGAACTTCGTTCGGCGGGGACAATAAACCAACCAAAGCTTGACAGTAACAGGGGCCTGGGACATACGGGCACCCAAAATCTCAGCCTGGATCCCTGAAATTTCAAAATATGTACATAGGGCTCATGCATACAGACCCTAAAAATTTCAATCCGGTCCCTCCGAAAAAAGTTATTGTGGAGCCCTGATGAAACACAAAATATTTTTGATTGTTCTGAATAGTCATAAAAGTTAACAGAAATCGCCTATTGCGAGCATTCGAGTCAGAGGAAAGGCCAAATCTGCTCCGAGTCATAGTCACGTCAGAGCAGTCCTACGATTGTTTACAATTTTAAACTTATTTGGCCCTTATTCCAGGTGTTAGGCTGACAGCACATCAAAATCCTATGTTTAGTAGATGTGTTCATATTGTTCAGATCCTGAATCGGGTACTAGTAGATTTTGTGTGTTAAAATGCCCATATTTAATGCTACACCATGTACTGTAATTTATTTCTAAACTCGGATCGCAGTCGAACGTATAGTGTGCGAGGAGGCTTAAAGTACTATATACATGTATTTCTTTTTTTGGGGGGGGGGGAGAGGGGTTAATTTGTGATTGCCTAATTGTCATGAAAATCAAACGATACAAAATGGTAAATCTGTCTTTTTCACACACTAAAATGTTAATCATAATCTTTGAGAAAGGTTGAAAGGAAACCTAACTTCAAGTTATTCCTGAATGGACCTGTTGACCAGCAAAAAAACTTGTTATATCTGAGTAAAAAAACGATAGAATACAAAGAAATGGGACTGGCAAAATCACCTTGTTATAACGTGCGTTTGTTATAACTGTTCTTTATAACAAGGTTCCACTGTATTAGATAATATAGAGATAAATCTGGATTTTCTAGGCAGAAGGAAAGATTTCTCAGCACAACCTGGCAGTTATTTTGCAAGATTTCTCATTATTATTAAAATGCATGCTGCAGTATGATACCACTGCACCTAGTACATGTTTGCCACATTTTATACATCTTGTTTATACTGGGAAGGAATTAGTTTGATCAACAGTTATATGCATATTTATCTTTGGGGATTAGGATGCACACAAAAAATATTGAAGTTAAGGTTTGACTGAAATTCATTTATTTCAATAATACAAATATATAATTCACATACACTTACACATTAAGTTCAAATTCAGTTCTATTAAGAATCAGCAGATGCATCTGAATTCAAGATTCAGCAAAATTCAGCAGAAATTTAATTACCAACTCTTTTTTTATCATTTAGGTGAAGTTTTCCAAATACATGTAATTCAGTGAAAAATAAAACTCTTCATTACCAGAACTCTATAAAATATTACAGGAAAAGCAAAATTAAGTTTTCTAGTAATGGCTCACCAATCTCAAAATAAAATGAAAAGGGTCAACAACTACATGTTTATTTTTGTTGAACTTGCACACTGGTCTGCAGGAAACAGATTTTTCTTTTACTGGAATTCTCAATATGACAACCCTGTTAACTTGTGCATGTCTATTATTTTAAATAATGACGAGAGATGCACATATCTGCCTTCATGTCTGCATTCTCTAATCTTTCTTTAGTTGTCCATATTATAAATTGCACTATTGGCATTACGCATAAATACATGAACCCTAACATGAACTTTACCCTCCCAATAACGAGAATAAAGTCTTGTTGAAAGTCAACATAAATCCTGAATGAGGCAGTAAATGGGGGACAGTACAAGGAAATTTCAGAGATGTTTCCTTTTCTTCTCTTACATTATCGTATCGTAAATAATGCCCTGCATTGCACACCTTGTAAATATGCATAGCATTGTCTATTTCAAATAGAATAACAAGTGAGCAATACCCCAAATTCATTTAGTTTTAGAAGGGTACACATCTTCCTTGGTGCATATTGATTCCCGAACAATCATATGGACATAATAAATCTATTGTAAAATAAATATAGGCTAGCCTTCTCTGGAATTTGAGAAGTATCAACAGAAAGAAAATTATAAACAAAGGATTGAAATATCATCTTGCACATTGTTTAGAACTCCTTGGTAAGAGGATGGGAAGCCTTGTAACCATGGTTATCGAACACTTCCTCCGCGATCCTCATGATGGAAGCATCATTATTGAGATTTGGAGCTGAAGAGGAGGGAAAGAAAACGAAAAATACAAATGATTTAAATAAAAAAGATTTCAACAACAACAAAAATCTCTTGTTAAATCTGCCCAGCAAATAAGGTTCTGTGTGGACACTAATCCTCTCTTTAGAAATTAAATCTTAATTCTACATCTGCAAAATACCTTTTCATTGCTAAGAAATAGTTCTGTTACTTAGGAAAAAATTGGAACTTGAGCTTAAAGGGTACTAATCACAAAAAAATATTTTTGCTCTGTAAATTAGGGGTTCCATGTTGCTTTACTATATTCAAAATATGAGTTTCAAATGGTGATTCTATATAGAGCTAATGCAAGTTGAAATACACTCCCAATAAACAAAACAGCGGCTTGTGAGGAGACTAGTTGACGCATCTGTACGAGCTCCCATAGAATAATGGCCTGCACGGAACCAAACTTGGAGTTGGGTTCTGCGCGAGGGGGTTTTATGTTTTCCTTCACTTTCTTCATACTCCTTAAACATTAACCCACAGAGGGTCAGGTAAAGTGTTTTGCGGTTAATTTGATACATGCTAGCTGTACACAAACTATATTTTTAGGTGATTGGTACACTTTAAAGATCTCTACAGGTTCTTTATAATAAAAGTGCACAGCCATGAACAATAACATTAATAAGTTCAAAATCGAGGAACTTTCATGGCTACACCTTGTTCTTCTTATTGCTCTATGAACATGGCATGGCCCAAACTAGTACCAGAAGCCACATTATCACTGGCACAGGTTAAAATTTTACATTGTACATGTAACACCAAAGCTAACAACCCCATACCCTAATCCTACCTCCAAACCAACTTCAAATTCACCAATAACTTGGTCATTCAGGGGGCATTGTTCAGTCTATTTTCTGTTTCGTGTTGGTCTAGTCAGTGTGACTGGGATATATATGTAAATTGTCCTGATAAATGCCAAGTGGAATTTGTTACTTGAATGATGGGGGTTATGCCCAACCAAATTGAAAGTCCATGTAAGATTTCATACCTAGACCGATCTCGTGGATAGCTTGTCCTACTCTCTGGGCTGCCTCATTGACAAAGGTGGTTGCGATGAGGACATCGTGGTCACAGTTCCTGAGTCCCACGGTCTTGGCCCTTGAAGCCCTCGACAGGACAGCGGTCATACCATAGAGATCAATCAGGATGTCAGCTACTCTCTTCAAGATCAGTTGTTCCTTGACAACATCCTAGAGATGATAAAGATAGGAAGGCACATGGTATGTAGAATTATTTGCTACATGAAACTGAAGGCAATATATTTCATGGATCCAAGATGAAGACCTCTTCCAGGAAATGCACCATGTAATGAGTGATCCGACATACGCTCCAGCAATATTTGCATTAAATACACAGGGTTAGGTTTAGTGCAATAACTGGGTTCTAGGTTAGGTTTAGGGTTAGGTATAGTGCAGGGTCCAGGGATGAAGTTAGGAATTCCTTACGTGAAGGAAACTAACCGTGGAGGAATTGTCGCAAGAGCATGTATTGTAGAACTCCTTCCATGATGTGATAATGATAGTGTTGATAAAGAAGAAGGTGATGTTGAAGATGGTGGTGATGGTGGTGCTGGTGGTGATGATTATGATGATGATAATGGTGATGGTTATGGTGATGACGATGATAATGATGATGCTGAGGATGATGGTGATGATGAAGACGATAGTAATGACAAGATGATGATGATCATCATGAGGAGGATGGTGAGAATGATGATGATGAAGACAATGATAGCAATGATAAAAGGAGGATGGTGATGGTGATGGTGATGATGATGATGATGAAGATGATGACGATGATGATAATTATGATGATAATGATGGTGACAAAGACAACATACTGCATCATCACTCTCACTTACCTTCTTGTACTTGCTGAGAATTCCTTCTACTATCTGCTGGAATCCTGTGACACAGAGAGCAAGCTGCTTCCCACTTGCCTGTAAAAAAAACAAGATGAATGCGACTGCATCCCTATAATATATGCTTCCGCCTTAATTCATGACTCAAGCCTACAATTACATGTTAAATGAATTCTTTGATCTTTGACCTAACAAACCAAAAGTCTGATCACTCTATCTCCTAATCATATATACAAAATAGTTGAGATATGATGATAACATAACTAACAAATCTTTAATTTCATGCATACTGAACTCTATGACCTTTGACCTACGTTAAAAAATCTAATCAGTTCGTCTCAATATGGTGATGCATACTTGTAGCAAGTTTGAAGTTCATGGCTCAAATTGTTCACGAGATATTGCAATAAGCAAAATCAGACCGTCTTCTTGAGATATCACATTAACGAGAAAGCGGGACGGACGGAAGGACAACCCGAAAACATAATGCCTTCTGCACCACCTTTGGTGGGCGGAGGCATATAAATCACAAAACAGAAGGTTAAACAAACCAATAACATTGCCATTTTGTTATGACTTCCTTGCCTAGTCAACCATGTCCAAATACCACTTAAGTACACCTATACCAACTTTGTCACATGATTTTATGCAGCATACACAATAACTGACTACTAGGACATAACTACTGTCAGTGCAGTGACTTCTTCCATATCGTTAGAAGATTAGAGAATTCCTATTAGGCCTGATTAACATGTAACGTGGTATCCTGCCTAAAACTAACCCTGCCGCGCCAAAAGATAAACCATTTAAAGGGAAATTCAACTGCAGATTGTGGACGTTTTTAGAGGGCACGTGTTTGTCACCTGATGATGCCGTAGCCCAGTGGACAGACTGGTCTGCCCGCAACCTGCACGCTGTGAGATTCGGTCAGCTCTGTGATGTCCAAAATGTAATGGCATTAGGCCGACGCACGCGTTTGATGCACAAACTTTGTGAACAAGTGAATGGGGCTTACAGAATTCTGACAATTCTGCCTGGTGATGTGTCCCTTCAACATGTAAATAAATACCAAGTGGAGATGAAAAAAAAAGGAATAGTACACGACAAAGGTCCTTGAGCTTAATTATCTGTTTGTTATAAGATATATAAATGTGCAGTTCACTATATGTCATTTTATTTCTCACAGTGGTTTTTCGAGACAGTTTACCACATCACGTGAGAATGAGGGTTTATTCTGCTACAGATTCAAGAGTTCTTATTTCCCCATTACCTGAAGGGATGGATGAACACCACCATCATCATGCTGGAGGCTGACACTGCCTGACTTGAGTCCAAGACGACCGAGGAGTCGACCTGTCAACATCTTGAATGCAAAGCCTGGGTTGGCTACTGGATTCTGAAGTTTCCTGCACATGCAATAAACAAGCAAATGCTATATTTTCTTTTGCTCACAGCAAAAATGAATTTCTAATTCAGGACTCCTTAAAAATATTGAAAATGCTACATTAATATTTCCAGAATCTCAAACTAAGCCACAACAACAGCAAATCATAATTTTTATATCAGCTCTGATGCAAAACATTGGGCTCTATAAAGATCATATTCAAGCTACACAATGACAAAGGGCTAATGAAGTAAACATTATTACAATGCCCATGTGAACCAAATACTGTAAACGTGGAACATTTCGTGGTGTGGAAATTTTCGCGCATTTTGTGCGGCATGAACTTTGTGCGAACATAAAAACACATAAATATTTTTGTTTATGTATTCTTTTGCCCATTAGCGCGTGGGCGAAATTAAAAACACGTGAAATTCACCTTACTTGGCCGAGCACGAAAAATTAATCGCATGAAAATTTCCACTTTTACATTAGTTCCTGTATTATGCCCAGTAAAATGAGAGAATTCAGTTGTCAACGGGTCAAGTAAGCATCAAAGCAGAATAGACAATATATCATGTCAAATTTAAGCAAAGCCCAAAACTAACACGGTCCACATGGTTCTCCCTCCCAATTTCAACTTAACACCCCAAAACATTTTGAAATTTGAACAGGAAGTTCACAAAACCCTAACGATTTTACTCCGGACCCCCCACTAAAAGCTCATAAATATACATGAATTAAAAAAAAAAAGAAGTAACAAATGAAAAAAAAAAAAGTCAACATAACTCAAAACTCTGCTGATTTATAGGAATGAAATTTTGATTCATGAAGCCCAGCATATTATTTCATGTGTCTCTACCTAATACACCTGTAAGCTTATACTCACTTAACCATAGCACCCAGTTCCTTGCCAGCATGCTGTAGACAGGTGAGAGCTACATACAACCGCAGGATCTCGTTAGTCCCTTCAAAGATGAGGAGAATACGACAATCCCTGAGGAAGCGCTCGTAAGGATAGTCCTTCATGTAGCCCAAGCCACCAAGAATCTGCAGGGCTTCACTAACACATGTCCATCCTCCTTCTGAGCTGAAGATCTACACATGGAAGCAAATTAATGGGACTCTTTTCGATACAATGCACATAAGGACTACCTCTCATTGTGAATTACAGTGTTAACTCGAAGCACAAAAAGAATTTGTCATACATGAAATAAAACATTTTAACATTAAATTTTGACCACCAAGTTTTCCAGTGCATAATCTTTTTTTCCCCACAATACTGTACATATAGCTACAGTAAAAACCATTTATAAATTTTTATTTGAATAGGAATTATATATCCCCTATAACTTAATCTCAGAATGCAAAATGTCCTCTTCAGAAGTGCATGGGAACAAATTGTAATTTGTGCTATACAAAAACAGAATATTCTTACCACCACACATTTTTTCACAGTTGATCAGTGAACTACTTATTCAAACTAACCAAACACATTTCAAAGTCATTGGTGAGCCATAAAATCTCTGGATGGGAAATAAATATAACAGAATAAAAAATAAAAGAGTTGAACATACCTTGACCATGGCAGCTTCTACAGAGCAATCTGGTTTGCCTGGTTTGTCCAGTAAACCAGCTGTGAGATAGGCCATGCTTTCCATGACGTAGGCTGTCATTGTCATCCTACCTATCTTCTCTTTGATCATACCAAACTCAGTCAGCTTGGTGTCAAACTGCTTGCGCTGGGAGGCATGGTCTGATGCCATACCTGCAAGGAATGGGAAAGCATGTCTAGGAGTTACTAAAAATCATGACTGGATTAGGCTATGTGAAAAATCTTTATACAGATAGTGTCCTATCCCTTTCAAGCTAGTGTTACTCAAAGAATATCACAGCACAAACAATGAACTGTCAGCTTGAGCATTACATGAACACTTATTAATCTCTTATGACCATATTAACAACCCACAAAAGCCTTAGGAATCATTATCCTGCGATTACACTCTGAAAGAAACTGTTCAGAAGCAATTGGAAAAGGTTGATTATAGTACATAAGAATTGGTGAATGCTGTGCGGTTCTGGAATCACCCGAAATGAGAAGATATTGACTCACTACAAGTCAAATGCACTGCACACAGAAATGGGTATATGGGACTACACACACACATGTGGCATGAAAGTTTGAAGCAAACACTTCAACTATTTCTCGTCATATTTTGAATATGAGGGCATTTGAACAGTGATCCTTTTTCAGGGGACACTTCTACTGTGATGTTCTTTCAAACTGACATAAAAGAAAGCTCACGAATTATTTTTCACCTTTCCCAGACTCAACCTTCTTTTTAACAATTTGTTTCCCTCTTATCTGAAGGTGCATCAGAGTAATAATTGTCTTAAAGGCAACTGATGTACTGAAGCTAATCTACTCTCCATCCCACCCATGGTCTCCCTGTGTAAACTGATAAAACATACTCTTACACTTATTTTTTTTACTAAACTCATCACATAATTCCTTACAGTATATATTTTTTAACTTGAAAAAAATCACATACCTTCCACTATTAAAGTACAGTTATATCCCACTATGAGGAAACAAACGCTTCATAAGTAATGTGACTTACCTATGAGTTTTTTCAGCATGCCTGCTCCTGAGCTGCCCATACTGAAGCGACCACTGTTGAGGATGTTCATAGCAATCTTGAAACCACCACCTACTTCTCCTATGATGTTCTCAAGAGGTACAGGGGTGTTGTCAAAGTGCACCTCACAGGCTGAAATCCAAAAGATTCATCAACTTTAGGCTTCAAAACCAATATGAAAATTTAGCTGATATCTAGCACATACTACATGCAGGGCTCGATACTAACAGGGCTACAGTGTACATGGCTCTAAATTTCAATTCTGGAAATAAAAAAATTTGAAAATTTGGATGGGCCCCATGCACACAGACCCTAAAATTTCTGATCTGGAACCCGAGTGAAAAAATAAGTTTATATGAAGCCTGCTACATGTATATGAATGATGGTGAGGATAGAAAAAAAAAATCGATACCTTTCTAGTATCAATATGGATTATTAAATGTGATTAAAGACAGTGTCCTATTATAGACAAACGGTCAGCACATTTATCAAGTTTGTATAATAATATTTAGCTGATCTTGCTTTCAAAAGACTTAAAAAGATATGAAATATTCATAACTTGCAAAGAGATTGTATAACAGAAGATGAAATACAATTCTAAATCAGCACTGAAATAAATTCAATCATAGTTCAAAACATGTCAAGCTAATTTTCTGGTAGTATTCTCTTTTAAGCAAACAAAACATGAACATCAGACTAAAATAGATAGAGCAATACATACTGTTGGAACCTCTGATGCCCAGCTTATCTTCTGGCTTGCCATTGCTAACCCCTCCATACTTTCTCTCCACAAAGAACGCTGTAATCTTATCCTGGGTGTTACCCTGTAACCATGTAATGCATTCAGAGAACTAGACATTCATACACTGATAATATATATGTACAAAACAATACAAAAACTGCATAAAACATGAAATATCAGCATCATGTATAAATTCTGAAATTAATAATGCTTTCTACAAGTGATGCTGTCAGTTGTCTCATGTTAGACAATACATCAAAATATTTTATACAGAATATCACAAGGAAAATGCATAATTTCACCAATTTTATAGTTAGCAAATCTAAGAAACTTGGCCTGCCAAACAGATTCAGTCTTTAAAATTCTGTTATCACTTGAGAATTCTATGTGGCTAGCATTAAAACCTGGAAGGAAAGTGTCTTTAAAGTACACATTCAAAGAAAATCACAAATATGATAAATAATGTATCACTAGAAACTGGCAAGTTAACAGATAGCAATCGTATCAGTTTAAAGTCAACTACATATCAGGTAATTAAACAATAATACAAATAAAACTACCTCCCAGCATCTGCGATATACAAGCGCTTCGCCAAAAAAAATAACAATGTTTCAATGACGTCAATAAAGGGAACAATCCTGTCCAAGCAGACGACGTCCCATAAAGAATGAACATAAGTGCAGTGCAGTTATTTCTCAAATTATAAAGAATTTAGTGTATTCAAACGTGCCCATATTTCACACCATTCTAAAATGGGAATGAAACAGATTCTGATTACTGAAATCTTTTGTTTGTAAATATATAGGATGAGGGTTAATGAACAATCAAAGAAACCACACTTTCAAATTGAAAAGCCCGCTGAATGATTGCAAGGACGGTATTTATCCCTCATTCAACGCCGAACGTCCAGCGGTGTATGCAGCTGTAAATGCAATGGCGTCTATTTTGTTTACAAGCAACTGATTCCTTTATTCTTGTAACGCTTCATTTTCCATCCAAATAAACCCATGCATGGGGTTTAGAGTGAGGCAATATATGGATTAAACATAATAGACTAATGCTAGTGAAGTGAAATAACTGAAGAGAAGATGACAAAACAGGCACTGAAAATATGTGAGATGTTATGGGACATCGTCTGCTTGTGCAATTAACGTCCTCCCTTGACGTCACACATTTCAGCTGCTTTCGGAGAGCTGTTCAGGTGCTATGTCGGGGCTGTATTTTAGCAATTTGTAATTGATAATAATCATTACTTCGAATGTTTGCAAGCGTCGAATTTTGACAAACTTGTCCGGTCTAAGCTTCACCTACGCAATAATGAAACTTAAGTCAGTTTTAAAAATCAATGAATATCTACTTTAAACTCCTACCTGTTCATCCACTACATCAGTTCTTGCAAAGACTGTGAACACATCAGCAATCCCTCCATTAGAGATCCAAATCTACATACAAAAATCACAGAGAATATGTCATTATAAGCATTAAGATGAATGTGATTTCACAGCAAATTATGCAGTTTTCGCCATCTCAAGACATTTACCATACAATAAATTAAGTAATAACAACAGTGCGATTACAATAAAGATATATGATCAAAGAAAACATTCCAATAAAACCAATTTATACTAAACTTCTGTAATTTCCATGCCAAATCATTTCTAAGAAACAGTGCTTCACTAGACCTCTTCAAAAAACACCTGAAAACTTACCTGTACAACTCTGTTAAATAGACTAATTGACAAGTGCCTTGTATCCTATGGAAAAGGCGCTACATAAATCCAAGTTTTCAAATATTTGTTGTTTTTTCTTCAAGACATGACAAAGTAATATCTTTTTTAAAACAGCATATAATCACACTGAAGAGATATATGGCATTTTCAAATAACTTTCTAGACACAAGAATAAGCTTAGTTCTTCAGCTTCTACATTACACATAAAAAGAAAACATACCCTGATATTTTTCAATCTAAGATGTATTCTCTGTAAGTTCACATTCACAACCACACACTCATGTACAATTACTACAAAATGATATCAGAATATTAAATAAAATAGTATAAAGTAGACTCTCTTATTGATCAATGTAAAAAATTGTTTTTAAAACCCTAGAAAATTTGCCTCCACTTGCATCTATAGCAGACAACAAAATAATCTACAGAGTAAACAGCATCAAAATAACCATACAACTGTAAATAATATGTTATATAAACAAAAATACTTTAAAAAGGAAATGGGAAAAGTAGAGATAGAGAGAATGAGAAATCAGGTATTGCAATCCTATAAGATTTTAAAAATCTTTTAAAGACTTTTGTAAACATTAAAAGTACCTTGCTTCCATTCAGAAGATAATGTTTTCCATCTGGACTCAGAGTTGCCTTGGTTCGTATTGAGGCTGCATCACTGCCACTGAAACACACAAAGCACAGTAACACATGAATCAAAATTCAAAATCAAGTAAATACAAATTATAATCACAAAATAATATACTGTTCTGAATGGATGATCAATTTTTCTAGAATAAAAAAAGGTCTGCTAGGCTTATCCAGTACATCTAGAGCAGCCTATGATATCCCATGCAACTATTATACCTAAAATATTGTTAGGTGTAACTCTGATAAGATGCTCATTTCTAACTATATATCAGTATCTAAATTTCTGAGGTAATGTGATGAAAATTGGATCCAGGGTCTGACTCTGATGTATTAATATCAGCAATTTAAAATGCCCTGTAACTTGTTCTGATGTAGTGTGATTATAATTGAGTCTTGATAGCAGAATACAAGGAGGGGTAATTGTCAAAAAGAACTCCTGGCCATGCAGAAACTTGCTTGCTTAAAGGGGAAGTCCACCCTGGAATTTAGTTGATTCTAATAAAAGCAGAAAAATGAGAGAAACCGATTCATGAAAGTTTGAGGAAAATCCAACAAGAAATAAGAAAGTTATGATTTTTTTAATTTGTAATCAATGAAACACAAACAGGCAAACCTTTGAGGTATCTTGCGAGCTTCTCTTGCATTTGCTAGGTGCACAAAATTCCATATATTTTCATTTTCTCAGTTGTTGATAAAGGCAGATTTGTTTTATCCAGGCTTTGTGTAAAACATATGCAATGACTATATCAACGGTGCATGTATGATTGAATATTTCTATAGAGAATATGGAAATTTATGATTTTTTTTTTTTTATACAGGGCAAATGGGAGAGGTGCTAGCAAGATACGTCATGGAGTTGCCAATTTATGTTTGATTGATAACAACTTCAAAAATTAACACTTTCTCACACTTCATTAATCTGTTTCTTTAATTTTGTTTGCTTCTTTTAAAACCAACTTGATATCAGGGTGGACTTCCCCTTTAAGTGTCCATAAAAAGCCATTTCAGAAAGACAGGAAAAGACAACTACAGGAATATGACAATGCTCAAAATGCTTGGTGTCCTATGATATGGAATCTTGTTTTAGAATTCATACACAAGATTTCTGTCACTCAAGAGGGGATCAAATACTTGAACCTAACCATCTCGTTACAATGTAATCCTTGTAACGAGTTATCATTTCGGCAGCAGGTGGGTGTGTTGCCGGCTTCTTCTTGGTGAAGTTCCCCGCTTCATTTCTTCTGAATCCAAGTGTACGGTAATACCTATCATTAATTACAAAATCATCCAAATCACACATCACACAATCCATGTCAGTTCTTACCTTGAAGGCTCTGTAAGGCAGAAAGCAGCCACCAGTTCCCCTGTGGCGAGCCTGGGAAGATACTTGGCTTTCTGTTCTTCAGTTCCAGCAATTAAAAGACCCTGGTAGGATATCAATGGTACACAAGTTCAGTAAAGTTTCCCTATTTTGCTTTCTATTAAACTTGCAAGATTAACTGAAAAGAGAAATGCACACGATTCAATCCAATTCAATTTGCCCAAACTAACAGATCAAGAACATATATGTTCAATATCAGCCTCATACACAACACAAAACTTGAAATTACTGCAAAAATGAAAAAATAATGAAATTGGAATTTACAACAAATCTCTTCATTTTATTAGCATAATTCTTTGCTTGTCAATCAGCTTATAAACTTCTTTGAAAATGCTTTCAAATAATGATATTGATAGTGTGGTAATGAGATTGTTACGTAATAATAATGAATTACCTTTGTTACGCATCTTTGCCATCAGCGCGTTTTTGGCGCCAAGCAACCACCTGCGCGTTGTTAACAGAAGATGCGTTGCGATGTCAACGATGTTCATCATCGTTTTGTTTTGCCAAGCTCAGCTTAGAAAAGAAAGATTTTGGTGCACCAGCTTGTTGTTGCAAGCCTGAGCTTGAGAGTTTTCTGCTAATGTCAATACTTTGAATTTGGTTTATTTTGGAATCAGCTACCGACCGTCAACATTGTTACTTTGAGTTTGATGGATGCTTCTATTTTCGATTCCCCTGTTTAAGACAGATCGCTTGGGGCTGTTTGTTTACTTGAAAATAAATGCCATCATTATACTGCTCACATCACTGCGTACACGTATCGTAATTTCGAGCCCACAACAAATGGTGTCAGGAGTGGGATACTGATGATGACCTCGTCGGACATCACCGGACGAAACGGAAGTGATTGCAGGAACAACAGCCCCGGAACAACAGCTTTAAGTCACCAGGCTTCAATTTTGTGGCAAGGGACATAAAAAGCAAAGTTATGCCCAGATTGAAAACCCACAGACTGACAAATTCCAATGGACAGATGAAGCTCAGAACTCTTTCCAAGCTTTGAAGAATTTGTTATCATCTCCACCTGTACTAACGTATCCGAAGTTCAATCAGGAGTTCTTTGTAGAAGTAGATGCATCTCTCAAAGGACTTGGAGCATGTCTCCTGCAAGCTGACGAAGAAGGTAATCTACACCCAATCGCATATGCGAGTCGAGGACTCCGTGGAGCAGAATGTAGATACCCTGACTTCTCAAGTTTCAAGATTGAATTACTAGCTTTGAAATGGGCAGTTACTGAGAAGTTTTGAACACATCCAAAAACTTCAACAAGCGGAGAAGAAAAATGACACTCAAACAAGGAGCATGCCACTACCAGTTGGTTCGAGAGTACTACTGAAACAGTGCTCTTTTGATGGACGTCACAAACTGGCAGATAAGTTTCATCGATCTCCTTTTGTTGTAACAGATGTGAATGAGCATCAAGATGTTTATGCCATCCGACCTTTACTCGGCGGATCAACGAAATGGGTAAACAGGAAACTCCTCATCGCCGATCCAAGGGAGGAACCCTTTAGGATGGAAGACAAAGATAATGATGACCTCCCCGCAGGAGATCTAGAATTAAACACGGACAATGATATCGTTGACGCTGAAGTTTTCGACGACGTTCCAACATGGTATCTAATACCTCGACCGGAGGATGGGCATTATCAGTCTTGCCGAAGATCAAAAAGGTTCAATAAGGGACTACATTCAAACCCCTTTCATATGCCAAGACCAGCTGTCAATCATCCATAGAAAGATTATAAGGAGAAACGCATTTTCCTTTTATATTCTGTTGAGGTGTTTACGTTTATGTATAGTCTTCATTATTCCTACTTTTGTTATGTCTGATTAATCATTTATTATTTACACGAGGTCGTGTAACAAATTCGCAGGGAAGATGAGATGATAAAGTTGAGAATATGGTAAAAATGCTATAGATAGTTTGTTTAAATGTCATACATGTCATTTCGTTTTTTACCCATTCGTGCCATTACATTCAATCTGTAAAGCGGGGAAGTTCAAAACATTATTTTTATATTTGTATGTATAATATGTTCATGGATGTGACTGCATCTCGCATTTACATGGATCTGTAAATCATTCGCTTCCAGAAGCGGGGAAGACGGGAAGTTGCTCAAAATTGTACTTTGTATAATGTTTGATGTTTTGATTTGTAGTAATTTCAAAATGTCAGCTTTTATGTGTCAGATACTTTAACAATGTGTAAAGAAGAGAATGAGTATCCTCATGGTTATGATAAAGTATGATATATCTTGATGTATTATAAAAGTGGAAGGTTAAATGCAATGTATATAAGGCCGCTCGAATATGTATTATTCCACTTTAACCAGGTTTTATTTCAGTCTCGTCATTCTTTTATTTTGTATTTGATGATATAATGTTCAGAATTTATAGGTATTCTTTATCGTATGTATATAAATAAGAGTTGAGTTGTATAATTTGATTATATAACACGAGTCGTGTGTATATAATCGCGGGGAATTTGTGGTAATGAGATTGTTACGTAATAATAATGAATTACCTTTGTTACGCATCTTTGCCATCAGCGCGTTTTTGGCGCCAAGCAACCACCTGCGCGTTGTTAACAGAAGATGCGTTGCGATGTCAACGATGTTCATCATCGTTTTGTTTTGCCAAGCTCAGCTTAGAAAAGAAAGATTTTGGTGCACCAGCTTGTTGTTGCAAGCCTGAGCTTGAGAGTTTTCTGCTAATGTCAATACTTTGAATTTGGTTTATTTTGGAATCAGCTACCGACCGTCAACATTGTTACTTTGAGTTTGATGGATGCTTCTATTTTCGATTCCCCTGTTTAAGACAGATCGCTTGGGGCTGTTTGTTTACTTGAAAATAAATGCCATCATTATACTGCTCACATCACTGCGTACACGTATCGTAATTTCGAGCCCACAACAAAAGCATTCTCTAATTACCACATTTGGTTTGTCTAGTTATACAAACCTTGAAGCCTATGGACTGATGTGCAGCTAATGTGACAGCAATAGCACCATCTTGTGCTGTGATTTCAGCAAGACGAGCAAATTCTGTGTTTGACAATCCCAGTCCACCTGTATAGAGATTAATAAAGAAATTCACTAACACAATAGAAAATTAACGAACTAAAAATACCTTACTTTGGACAATATTTGGATGTTGACAAATTTTATTTACATAATACTGCACATGAATGTGCATCCTTTGATTCCATCCTTTTAAACCAGAAATAATTATTGTATCACAGACGATGAGACGAATCAAAGAATATCAAACCATACAAGAAAAAAAAAAAAAACACACACAAAAAAAAACGATTGTACAATGTAAAATGTAGCAGAAAACAGGAAGAATATTATTAAAAAAAAAAAACTATTCAAAATATAAAAAGACATTCAAAGAAAATTCAGAGGATATTACCAAACTCTTCAGGAACTTGTTGACCAAAGAGACCAAGGTCTTTCAATCCTTGCAATGTCTTCTCATCAATCTTGGCATTTACATCAATTGTCTTGGAGTCCACTACAAAAATGACCAAAAAAAAAAAAAAATTATATAAGTTTTGGTCATTTCTTTTCAGAACTTTATCATAAGTTAAACTGCAAATCTCAATAGTGTAGTTTCAAATTATATGTAGATAACTATAAACATACACTTAGATCAGCTATATTACTTGCACTGCCCACAGCAAATCAATATCACCCCCTCAAAAAGTGTTCATTTACTAATGTACCATTACATGTGCCAACTTCAAGGTGACCTTCACGGACCTTACACATTTACCATTCATTTACACTACACAAAAATATGCAGGCAAGTAAAATACAAACAATGATCATTATATATACTAGGAAGTTATCCTCAATTTTATCTTTTTCTTTTTTCTATTATAGTCCATCAAATATTACCCAATCCAAATCCAATGATTTTTCTTCATATCCAGCACAGATTATAATAATCAAGAAATGGGACTTGAAAGAATGAAGGCAAATGTAGTAACAAAAATTGTTATTTTATGTCTTGTGCAGCATTTGCAAATTCACATAAGATCTTTCACTGCTGATGGTGCTTCTTGCATTCACTTGTTCATTTCTCATACCAATATTCAAGACTGGTCATGATTTGAATTCTTTCAGGATTTCTTTAAAACTTATTGGGTGATCTCAAGACACCTCATTACCATTTTATGAAGTAACCACAGACACTGGAACCAGAAAAGGATAATAACTATTCTGGTTTTGAATAGGTTTTTCTACCTTCTTCATTGAAATATTTTTCAATGGGATCACACATTTGGTTGAGATGATCAAACTGCTCCACTGTGATTTCAGGGAAAGGAAATGCATCATCCTGTAAAGAGGTATAAAACACATGTATAGGGCAAGTTACTTATTTATTGCATGACTTTTACAAATTTATTAAGCATGAAGAGTGAATAATTTATGCCAGAGAGCAAGTAAAATGTAAACATGCTTGATTTTCACCCAAATGAGTGGATAGTTGAGTAAGAAGCCATTCTGCTTACCTGATGTAGCAGCTGACAATGAATTTAATGCTTGTGTGAATATTCACAGACATCTTAAGATAACCTTGTAATTTGTATGTGAATGAGTGCAGACATGGGTAATGAAAAAACAACAACATAATTTAGAGAAGGTTGGGTATAAAAACGCTGAAAGTTAAGCAAACTTGTGCTCGGGCATATGTATCCAACAAAGATCCAAATAAAAATGCAGGAGAAATCTGTTATTTTTCTTGGTCTTGATAACTAGTTATACTAGTTTGTACTTTGTAAATCTAGATCTAAATTTTTAATGTTAGAAGTTAGAACTTAGATCTAACGCACCCACACTTATGCAAGGTTATTGGAGATAATGTACTTTATAGCTTGTTTAATAACTTTAATAGACAATTTCATAGACAATTGGTGTGATTTGTACCATCTACAATTTCAAAGTGCAGTTGACCTAAGGCCTACCTTGTTAAATTTGCCGAGACAGAGATTCTTGGCAAAGCCGACTGGAGAAGCTGTAACTTGCGATGAGAGTTCAGATGCGGAGCTTTGAGCCAGTTCCTGGTAACGGAAAGCTGAAGTGGCAATACCCCGTTCTGCCGGGGGAGAATGTCGATGTAAAGGGGTCTGTCTGCGTGGTAAAGACGTCCCAGAATCTGACCGGTTATGAAAACAATTTACAGATCTAACCGCTTGGAGTTTGGCTCCATCTGTAGACCTTGACACCAGGTACGGTTGAATATTTTGCACACCGCGAAAATTTCGACAAAACATTTCTGCATTTAACAGTAATCCCGAAAATAAAAATTAATTTGGTCTTCCACTTCGGGGCTTTCCCCAGATAGCTCGCTAGTATTCGATATGTGCGTGTTCATGTTTTAATAGTTGCATAATAATGGGTGCGCCAGGCTCGGGGTGGAGGGATGGGGGTATATGGGGAATGGTGAAGGACTAGCATGTTGATATACGAACATAAATATAAAGTTATGATAATCAATTATTTTTTTTCGTAACTCATTCAAACAATCAAAAACTAATACAGATAAAAATCAATATGTAGTATGTTAATAATTATATGATCATTGTACAGATCTTCACCCCATCCATGCAGAAATGGAATCATCTTAATAAACAAAATGGCTGAATACAAGGGCGCAGCCAGCGAAGCTGGTAGGGTTCGCCAACTTTTAATGAAAAGGGAGAAACAAAGAGAGGAATTAGAACGTTTGAAACAACGCATTGAACAGGTAAGAACGGAAAACTTCAATTTTTATTTATCTTATGAATATATATATGAATTACAACGGATGATAAAACTGGGATTGCCAGTAGCACCAACTCCGAGTCGGTGTTGTTATTAAGCCCGACGCGTCCCCGGTGGACAGGTGGAGGACGTCACTTGTGGTGGTGGTCGAGATCTCTAGTAGAGCCTAGTTAGGCTAGAGGCGTGCATGCATCCGGCCGGCCTAGATCTAGTCTGCAATACAAAAATATAGTCAGACTTGTAGATCGTAACTCAGTTAACATGGATGTTGGATCATTTTTATTTTCTATCAGTAACCTTGCATATGTGTGAGTGTTTTATGAGATTGAGAAGCTCTTGGCCTTGCTAATGCCATGGCAATGCTAGATCTGTTTACCAAATGCTTTAGCCTTTATTTTCACTGTTCACCTGTCTTTGAGATGAGAGTGAGACTCACTCACACGTCTTATGCGACATGTGCGAGGTTAATTTTTATTGGAGATACCCTCGCACTCTGTACCTTCATACCATGAGCAGTTGCCTCCCATAGGCAAGTGTGTGATATCTTGCCCATATGTGTGCAGGAGAGGAGCAAGATCACCGACCAAAAACAGCCTGAAATTTCACTTGATCAAGATGATAAAGATCCTATCAAAGGATCTGGCACGAAAATAGATATTCTATCATTCTAAAATGTATTGTAGAAGGAAGTATTTTCTCAAAATTTTGCCGATTATATCGGTGTTTTTACCTCTTCGACTTAGAGGTCGTGACAGGCCAAAATTGACACAGCCCCATATAGTGATGGTCCTGTGAGTGAGTGAGACTAGTCTTTTTCTAGCCACACAGGCTTGATGTTGTATAAAAATTTGACATTGGACATCCAGCCATGCAGGGGAAGCAATCTCCTGTACGGAGAGACAAGTAAACAAAAAATAAGTGGGCAAGATTCATCCATTTCCATGAACAGTGAACCTTTCGAGTTGCGAACGACCTTTGGTGTTTTCTAAAATCTTCCTTTTTCAGCTCATCCAACCACTTCAACAATCGGACCATGACAGAGAAACATGAAAAAAGCGCAGCACTAATGTCCTTTGGCAAGACATTAATCTACATTTGCCACTCTCCACCCAGGTGTAGTAAATGGGTACCTGGTAGGAATTTATTCCTTGAATGCTTTCAGCGTCTTATAGGGCAGCTGGGCTAAAGCCAAGGTAATAATACTACTTCAGCGCATAGAAACATTGTATTAAGCGCAATATAAATGTTATGTATTATTAATATTATTATTATCTATGGCGACATCGATATGTATGTACGTACCGTTCATGTGTAGCTTTCCCTGTGTGATTAGCATTCCAAAGACGGCGAGATTGGCACAGAATGTGCGCTGTAGATGAACGGAGTACAAGGCAGTAGTGCTGGTATCGACACGCCTGATGTCGCCACTATGGCGACAAAAGTACTGGTTTTGGACTTTGCCGACATGTCGACACGCATGCTCCGATGGCGACATGTCGCTGCGTATCTAGCTGCGACGACCGGTATACATTACGTACATGTACATGCCTAGATATGCGACACTAGCTGACTCGCACCGCATGACTTTCATTAATGCTTGATAAATTGGATCATACAAAACAAATTTTGGGGCAAATAGTTGACAGTGTGCATCTTTGAGAACTGTAAGTGAGTATGACTGCGAGTGTGAGCCCGTGAGGACATAGTGCATGTATTCCATGTAAAGCTCTTGTGAATTTGTGTTGGGTAACTCTGGTTTAATAGTGTACGATCACTACAGGAGCGACCTGAGTTTAGACTTGTTTGACTCATGTCCAGATGTCGACATCGGCGTTAATTTTATTGCGACATGGCGACATAGATTTTCCATGCCGATACCAGCACTACAAGGCAGTGCAACGCTGAGCGGTTCCAACGTGGCATGCTAAATTTATTTGTGTTGATATCTCGCACCGTCACAGATGGCAGTATATATGCGTGCGAGATATTAGCACAATTAAATTTAGCATGCCGCTCTTTCTCTCTCTCTCCTTTATCCTCTCGAGAAGATCTCCCTTCTATTACCTTTTCGATCAAAAGTGGCTTGATATATGAGATTTGCAACCACTCTCTATCTCAAAATGAGACTTCATTTATACTCCGTAATTTTGTAAGAAATTGCAGGTTGAAAATCCAGTCATTACAGCACACAGGTGTGCTAGTTGGGTTAGATTATTGGCTGCAATATCATGGGTATAGGCTGATTTGGGAAGGGTTTACTTAAGCAAACTCAGGTACAGTAATTATTCATATTGAATGTTCTTCACGTGCCAAACGGACAAGTGTGTGTAAATCCCATAAATAAAAGCGCTGTGATTGGTTCAAGATCGGCAAGTTCATTCGAGCTTTGCATTGCAACTGAATGAGTAAACATTTGGCGCGAAAACTAGCTTATGTTTTGAGCATGTGCTGGTCCATCACGGGAAACACTACAGCGCTATGATTGGTCCAACATCGGCAAATTTGGTTTAACTTCGCATAGTAACTGAATATCGTAACGTGCCTCGTAAAGGGGTTAGATGAGAGCAATGTCTCATGTTCATGATGTTATTGGCTGCTTGGTGCTACTAATTTAGGCCCGGAATAACAAATTAGAGGCATCGTTGTTCCTTAGCTAGCATGACATAAATCGTATGGCGTCGAGTAAGAAGGGAGGCCTCCCGTGGAAATGAAATATATTTTGGAATCAGAATACACGTTATCTGAAATCAAGTACATTTCGTACAATATTTGAAACATTTAAAAAGCCATTTATATATCTACATTTGTTTTATTAGTTTAAATTTCGACAGCAGCTAACAAAGTCAAAGATCATTGTGCCATTAGAAAATTGAGACATCATCGTCATAGAAATCAGAATATTTTTTAGTTATTCTGAACCAGCGTAAAATGCCTTCTTCTCCTTGACAAAAAATGTGATTCCCGATTTTAGATAATATTTTTATTGAATAAGAAGATTAGAGAGCAACAACATCATGGCATGCATGGGATAAGAATCGTAGTGTAATCCCAATGAAGCCGCCAGCCACGCCGTGCGGCGTTCCCAAGATATATAAGGGACAATGCGTAAGTTGAATTTTCTTTGACTTCCACACAAGTCGAAAATCGCCTAAGTCAACGCATTTCACTCAGTCCCGTCAAGATCGACTTAAGCGAAGTTGACTGTACTTAATGCAAAAACTGACACTAGTATTTGCTATGGATTCGGCTGTTTTGGATAACTCGGCTGCGATTTCTGCTGAGTCCAAGTTGGCCCTAGTGATGAGTCAGCCCGGATCCCTTTCAATCATATATTTGGCAAAATGTTTGGAATGATGAATCTGTTGTTCATCACTTTTTCAAGTTGAGCTAAGTGTAGGTAGTCCATGTAGGAAATGTACACAGAGAAAATTGGAATCCTTAATGGGAGATTGTCTCCCAGATAGGCTTCCAAACATCTTTACTAAAGTATCTGACCTTGAAGATGATGGTAATGTTAGAGTGCAGCAGTGAATTTTGGCTCTATTTTCACTTAGCCCACAGGTTTGATCTTTGTCATATTTTTCAGCTCATGTATGCCCATCTATATGACAAATCATTTGGATTGGTATTTGTCTCAATCTTTCAGGATAGTGTCAGCCGAGTTTCTACCATTAGTGCAAAATTCTCAGCTCACTATGACGCAGTGGAGCAGCAACTCAAGAGCAGCACCATTGGTACATATATATTTTTTGTTTTTCGTTATTACTATATCTGCTAATCTTTTTGTACTTAATAATTATGTAGTCTATATTGAATTTTTGAAAGGAGATGACTTTAATAATTGCATTGTAATCCAGTTGCGGGTTTTTTTTTTAGAGGAACATGAATGAATTAAAAGGCATGATGCAAACAAATTAACCAATATTACATGTAATTTGTTGAAATATGTTGCCAAGTTCCTTTTATTGCATGTGATAAATATGTCAGTCCACGATCATGGCTTTTTTTTGTTCAGTCCAAGTCATTGGAAGGGAATAAAAACTTTTTTTTTCCTATAATTTATTTATTTTTGCTTTGTTATGAAAAATAATAAGATTTTCCCTGATTGTCTGTGAAGTGGTTTCACTTTTGTATTCTGTTTTTCATTCTATGGCTGCATGATATTGATTCTAAGTATTTGCTCCTTTACATGTAGGTCTTGTCACCTTTGATCAGATGAAAGCCAAAAGAGAGGACTTGGTCAAAGAAAGAGAAAAGGAGCTTGCTCAGTCAACGAAAGCTCTGTAAGTCGACATAATCTTTACGTAGCTATGTTTGCTTTAAATAAATATATATATATATATATATATATATATATATGAACTTGAACTTGAACTTGAACTTGAACTTGAACTTTATTTATCCAATAACAATACAAAAACATGAAACAAAATGTATACAATTTAAATATGACAGAGTTAAGGATAAAAAGGAACCAGAAAATAGCATGAATACTAATATATATATATATATATATTCCATTTGGAAAGTATTTTCATTATTTTTAATCAGTTTCTTATTCTTATTTCTTATTATTTGACCTATTTGATGTGACACTTAAAAGTTTTCACCTTTGCCTGTCAGAAAATCAATTTAAAATCAATCCTGAAAGTACAGACAGCTCAATATAAGATAATCTTTCTTTCCGAAGGTGGTCTTTTCAACCGGTTCCATTAATATTGGTTTGAGTGAACATTTTTCAGGGGCAGTCTAAAATGTTGTCTCTTATAGTCAGGTCCTGCTAATTATGAAAAAAAGATCCCTTAAAAAATTACTCCCAGAGAAATGTAATGTGCTTTTACTTATTCAATATTTTGTATAAATTTTTGCTTTCTCTCCCAATTTGGTAAGCACTGTGGTACATATACTCTGTTTTTAGCATCCCTACATATCTGATATTGTTATTATTATTATTATTGATATTATCATTGTTGTTGTTGTGTTGTTGTCGTTTCTGTGCATGGCTCACTACTTGCTAAAGCAGGTTTGACTGTAGTATATAATTCATGTATATATGATTAGAAATGAACGATGTGTTGCTGTATCAAGAACAAATTTCTTCAATGAATAAGATCGACATGTATTTTAGTGATGTTGTGATTCGTACACTTTATGGAACTTATTTTGAATCTGTTTTTCTTGCATCTCTGCAGAGCTAAGGAACGCAAGCGTAAGAAGAAGCTAAAGAATGCGGGCACTCTGTCATTCAATATGGAGGATGATGAAGAGGAAGAAGGGGATGGCGATGGTGATGAAAAAGAAGAAGATGATGAAGAAGAGGAGGACTTGAGTGAGTATTTTCTTTTTACAATTTAAATTTTTTTTATCACTGCAACTATTAATGTATGTATCATCACTGGCTTACCTTTTCCGCTTGATAGTGTAGATTTTGGGAGTCAAACATGATGATACTATTCTAGTAACATCATTTGTGTGGAATGTCTTGCATTGTTTGTTTATATACAAATTTTACATGTATGTTATAAAAAAATAAGTGGGAAGGGGTTTTGGACAAAGTTTGATGAGTTTGTGATTATTCTGTTTTATTGCAGTAATAGTGAAGAAGAAACAAAGGATAGGAAAGAATCCAGATGTGGACACAAGCTTCTTGCCTGACAGAGACAGAGAGGTATGTTACTGAAATTGTACTGCATTGCTTTATGGACATTGTATTTCATATGATCATTCAATTCAGTGAAGAAGGATGAGACTTTCGGACCTGGAGCTCATTGATGTACAGATGTCATCTCTATATACCATTCACATACATTTATTCGGATTATGTCAGTTTTTGATTTTGTGCCTTTCATGTGTATTTTTTTTTTCTTTTTGATAAGAATTATAACAGTGAAGATAATAATAGTAATATAATGATGATGATGATAATGAGGATAATGATGATGATGCTTATAATGACAGCAACAACAACAGCAATAACAACAACTACAGTATTGTGCACATATCAGGGCACACATCCATCCTTGGGAATGCTCAAGGCACCTATAAAGTTTGCCTATCTCTGTGGTTTTAGCCAAGCTGCTCTAAGGCACTGCAAGCTCTGAAAGAAATAACTACCTGCCAGGTTAGGTACCCAAGTACTACACCTGGGTCGAGAATGGCACATGTAGATTAAGTGGTTTAGCCAGCTGGGCGTCTGGGCGTCTTTTGGACGCCCATTTCTTCTGGAAGACGCCCAGCAAAATTTGCAAGACGCCTTGATCAAAATCATTTGATGGACGCCCTTTTAATAGTTAAAGATCAATTTGCAAGACGCCTTTTAAAAATCATTTGATGGAAGCCCTTTCAGTTTCTGTAAAGATGTTTTGTATTCACGATAATTTATATCCTCGGCTTCTCAGCAGAAGTCGAAGTCGTAAACGCTCCCGCAAACAAGTACCGTACGTGCGTACGGGTCTAGGCTGTAGCTACTTAGTCTTTGCTCGACACCTTTTGTGAAAATTTTCTTTCCGAAACGCATTATCACTGTTACAATGAGAGGTCTAAAAATTATCATCATCCGTGTAATGAGACTATCGCTAGATCTACGACCGGATACACCACACAGAGAAATTGTTCCTTACCACATTAAGTCCATAGTCACCTCAAAAAATCAATCTGTAAAGCCAAAGCCTGCCTCAAAAATACGGAATTAGTGCCATTTTTTAAAGTCACGCGGCGCTTAAGTCGGGTTGTGAGGAACAGAGTCACCGAAAACGCGCTAAAACTCAAGAAATCGGTGGATTTATGACGGAGTTTTTTACTTATCGCGCGCGAGATTGATGCTCATCAAGTGAAATGGTATCCGCGAAAAACAAATTGGAAAAGAAAAATCGCCCGGAACTGTGCGCATTCAGTGTATTTATGTACGTACGTACATATACGCAATGGCGGATTTAGGGGGGGGCAATCCCGGCCCGTGCCCCCCCCCCCCTTTTGAGGGAAAACAATGCATTGTCCCTCCCCCTATTTGCGATTGTGCCCCCCCCCCTTTTTCGACCAGGAAACCTTTTTTTTTTTTTTTTTTTTTTGCTTGTCAGAGAATTATGGAGGGGAACTGGACCCCATAACACCCCCCCCCCCACTGAGCGACTTTTGGAGGGCTGGCGAAAAAAATTTTTTTGGTCGACATTGGTACAGTGTTAACTTGGTGGTAAAGTAATACTTACATTAATACATGTATAATGAAAACTTACATTCATGTAGGGAAAACAAATCATCAGAATGTGTAACTTCAACATGTTTTTACCTTAAACACTGAGGGGATAATTCCAGCAAGCTAGGAGTAAACAAGCAAGGAAACTGTGTCTTTTTAGATAGAAATAATGAAAAATTTCCAGCGGAAAGGGGGCGCTGCCCCCTTTTACCCCCGCCGGGGGCGCTGCCCCCTGGACCCCCTGAACGGCTCGCTGCGCTCGCCCAATTTTTTGGACACCCTGCTTTTTAATTTGGACACCCAATTTTAAAATCCTGGCTAAAGCCCTGTGTAGATTAATGTCTTGCCTTGTAATGTTTGTAACCTGATATATGTTATCTCTTTCAGGAAGAGGAAAAGATGATGAGGGAAGAACTAAGACAAGAATGGAGAGCCAGGCAGGAAAAAATTAAAAGTAAGTCTACAAACATAGAAACAAGGATATCTTGACCCATAGATTACTAAGCCTGAAATAACATTAATTGAAATGCACACAGAAATGTTCGTTCAGTGAAATTAAACACTGTAACATGTTAAATCATTCAATTTTTGTTCTAGTTATAACAGTAAAGCTGAGAGAAGATACCAAAGTAACACATTTGTCAAACGGTCAAGGCTGTTCATTCCAAACAAAATTGCACATGCATGTGTTTCATCAGACACTTTCTATGTGGCTATGTAGCCACTAACTTCAGAAGTAAAATTCCTAATCTGCCATTAAAAGTTATATTGGTGGATTTCAACCCATTTTCCCACAGTTCAGCCATTTTCTGTAATTGTCTCATTGACATGTCAAGTAAAGGTTAACAAAATTTTAATGACATCTGACATGTTCCATTTTGTTTTGTCTCCAGGCTCATTCTGTGTAGTAATATTTATATTTTTCTTCTTCAAAAATCTCTTGTTAGATGATGAAATTGACATCACATACAGCTACTGGGATGGGTCAGGTCACAGGAGGAATGTCAAGGTAAGATATCAGACGAGACACAACAGGAAGGTCCTGGGTTCAGTATCAAGTCATTGTGCTAATTCTGTTAGGTATCAATCCCCGATCCCAATTTTTACTCCTTCATGACTTCAGTTTGGTTATCTTGGTGATTTAAAGTCATATATTTGGTGAAAATGTGTGTGTATTTTTTGGGTCTTAACTTTTTCTTTTTTGCGTCTAGTTGGTCTAGATTAGTTTGGAAAGCTCTAATAGGACACTTAAGGTCTAGGTTATATGTCTGTCCTTTGGGATGGGATTTTTCAATTATTTGTTAAATTTGTTAAATTTGTTGTTTATCGGTATGAATAGAAAGAACAATATCTGCAGATTTTTAGCTTTGACATAATCTCGTAAGTGAATCTGCCATAATACAATATGCTATGGATGACAGATGAATCCTTAAAAAATTAATACTGTACTTGTGATTTCTCAAAAGTCTAGCCATTCCAGGGCTTCCATTCAACGGTTTGTATTTTACCCTTATACATGTAAGTGTATTCAAAACTTTAAAAATGAAGGAAATCTTTTTTTGTTACCCCTTCAAATTTTACAAATTTTTTCCAAAAGAGAGTGTGTTATGTTGAAATGCTTTAAAAATCCAATTACATGGTATTGAAAGAGAAATATTTTCTTTCCCATTGTATTTTATGAAATGCATGAAGACAAGCATATTCCCTCATACATAATGTTCTGACATGTTATTTTTGTGTCCAAACAGATGAAGAAAGGTGACACTATCCAGAGGTTTCTTCAGAGATGTCTTGAAAATCTCAAGAAAGATTTTCATGAACTAAAGTAAGAATGCTTGATATTAATCAGCTCTTCAGTATTCCTCATGGCTTAAGCATAGTAAATTTGTCTTTTGTACTCTGTTTCTACAATGAATGAATAATTACAAGTGTTAAGGAAAAAAGGAACAAAGTTTACTGATAGACTGTTTTTTATAGTGATGTGATTTCAGATGTTTCTTTATTTGCCTGGGTATGTTTTTTGTCTTTGCAGTTACAGGCATTTAGGCAGCATTTAAATATTTATAGTCATTTTACATCTTTTTATTTTAGGGCTGTCAGTGTAGAACAGATGATGTACATTAAGGAAGATCTGATTATACCACATGTAAGTATATCATTGAACCTGGATTGATATTATGGTAGAGATTGTGGGAAAGAATTTGAAGATATGATACATAGTATGTTTGAGGTTGACTTATGTAGATTTTAGGTTGATGTATGTTCTCAGATATTTCAAATTAAACTGTAAGGTTAAAACTTGTTGTAGGTTTTAATTTCTTTCTGGTTTATTTCACGACAAAAGATATTTGGTTGAGCTTCTAACCAGTAATAAGTGCATGCAGGTAACAGATACACCCAAGTCGGCACTGGAAATTTGTAATAGTCAAAGAGTTGTGGTTGATGATATGAGGCCTGTTCTACAGAAAATACACTAGAAATGTTGAATTATCAGCATTAATACATGTTTCTCTTTTTATATTTGATTTTTCTTGTTTTCCAGCATTATAGCTTCTATGATTTTATTGTGACAAAAGCTAGAGGAAAAAGTGGTAAGCTATTCTAACTGAATTCTTGATTGAAAATAGGGAAATAGGCATAATCTTACAATGTATCACTGATGAGAATACCAATATTAAGTAATAATGATTTATCATTGGAAGAGCAGTTTTACAATCATGATATGAAAAATTCAAAACAACATTGTATATTTCTCTGTATTGAACAAACAGATATCATATGAACTTCTTACCAGCCATGGCAATTATTGTCTTGATACATGAGGGCTAAAATCTGTTAGATTTTTTCCCACTATCATTGTGGCTCATTTTATGTGTTACTTTAGAAGTGTTCAAGTCTAAGGTGTTCTATAGCACAGTTTGGCAACCTTGTCAGTATGTTTCTGACTCATGACTGCATTTCATTCTGTGGAAATATCCCTTCTCCAGTTTTTCTGTTCATAGTGATTATAAGGATGTGAATATGAAATATGATTGATTTCTGTGTTTTTAATTTTTTACCAGGTCCTCTCTTCAATTTTGATGTTCATGATGATATTAGGATGACCAGTGATGCCACCGTTGAGAAAGATGAGGTGTGTTCAGATTTTGTAACGTTCGACCATTTTTAATAATACCCATATTGAATGAGCCATAAAAATTCTCTTTATGAGTTGCGACAAGTCCCGACACTGTCACTGGATGTCAGGACAATAGACTGTGGAATTTTGTTGTCCCTGTTTGGAGGTTGTCACTCAGTAAGAGAGGGAGGGTCTAGCACATTAAAATTTGCACATTTTTAGGGTGATGAGTTTCTGGCACAGAACTATAATAATAGACATAAGGATTTTTATTAGAACAAGGTGTATACTTCACCCAGTAATTGAAGTGAGGTTCTTGCTTACTTATAACATCACTTTTAAATGATATTTCATTTCTTGTTTTGTAATCTCATTGATAGTCCCATGCAGGTAAAGTGGTGTTAAGAAGCTGGTATGAACGTAACAAGCACATCTTCCCTGCCAGCAGATGGGAGCCATATGATCCAGAGAAGAAATGGGACAAGTACACGGTGAGTTAGACAGACCATTTCCTAATGATATTAGGAGATGACCTTGTAAGAATTGAACCTATATTACAATTACTTACTTCCATTTTATTCTATTTATTTCCATACACAGTATGGTCAGTCCTTTCATCAAAACCTTATTTCAAAGGTGTCCACCAACAGATTTTTTTTTTAAAAGCACAATTACAAATCAACAGTCATGAGGAGAACATTTTGATTGAAAGGGTACAAAGTATTCTGAGTCTCTTTAGTATTCCATTACAACTGAAAATTCTAGGTTATTTTTCTCTATTGAAGTAGAGTGTATTTTACAGAAAAGCAGTTGCCTGGAAAGAAATAATGATAATATTTTGATTCAAAGGAGGTGTATGTGTACCCAATAGAGTATTGTGTACAGAGTGGCATTTTCAACCATCTTTGTCTCTTATGGAAGAATACCTAAATGTGCAATAGACTTGTTCACAAATTTATTCAAATTTTATGGATGCTTTTAAAACAAAGGTTGTTCTTGACAACCTGAAAGCTTGTCAGAGGCTTGTCAGACATAGCAACAAGTAATGTATGCATACTGGATTCCAAGTATTGTAGTTCATTCATTAATAACGGGTTAATGGAATACCTCGTTACTAGGTCCCCAGGAAAGAAACATCCATAAATTTGAATAACTTTGTGAACAGGTCTATTGGTAATTTCTAAAATCTTTTCACACCGGATGAAGCTAATTACTTGGTCTGTTACTTGGTCTATTACTTGTTTTGTTTCTTTTTTATCAGATTAAATAATGTGTAAATGGCAAGACCGCAGAAGACACACACAAATGGAACAGGGAGAAACTACTAAATGTACAACAGCTTTCTTCAATTCACTCACAACATGTGACTGTAGAGAACAATATGGCTTTGACAAATGTAAGATCAGTTCTCAGACGCAAAGATGAACTGGTAAAGGAAATGGTACCGTGTTAAAGTATTTGTTTTATACAGTTGGAAAAACTGGAAACTTTGACAAATATTGGTGTACATTGTATTCTTGTTTGTATCAACATGCTGAAAGAAAACTTGAATCAACGTATATCAATTAACAATCAAACCGTGAATTTGAAGATTTGCATAGAAACGGTATAGAAGCGAATCAATTCTTTTGCTTTTAGATGATTTATCCCCCCCCCTCAAAAAAAAAATGAAATGAATGAAAGAATTCGATTTTGCACAGTTTTGATAGTATGTTATGTCAGATGAACACTCATCAAAAGCTTTTATGCTAAGTTTTGGGATGGGGGGGGGGGGGAGTAATTATACTGTGAACATAAAGTTAGTCTGCTAAACATTTTGTCCTGTATGAAGTAAGCCAGCAATGTTTTTGTGTCTTCTCTATCTCGGTGTTTAAAAAAAAACCAGATTTAAGAGGAATTAGGACAATTTACACTACATCAAGAAAATTGTCTACATGTAAATTGAAATTATCCAAGTACATGTATTTTCCTTTTTATTTTAATGAATATGTATAAGAAATATGTAGCAAACCTGGAAAAAATGGACCATCTTCCACTTGAATGTTATGCAGTCATGAGAATCCTTCCATGGAACACATTCATTTGAAGTCAGTAGTTTGTGAATGACATATTCCCTCCAGAATAGAGGAGAAATAAAATGTTTAATAGTAATGTTAGGAGAAACATATCATTTTATTTCTTAAGTACCCTTTCAGGACAGGAATTATTTATGGGCTAAATTGATCACATTTTGTTCCTCAAATTGGCAACAATAATATTTTTCTTTTAGTGCTACATGGTTCTAATAAGATGTAATGTCTTTGAAAAAATATACTTGGTTAGGAATTTTGTTAAAAAGTTGAAAAATTGCCAATTTTGATGAAAAACAATGATTTTGAACCTCTCAATATGTTGCCAATTTAAGGATTTTAAAGCTTATTCTTGTTTTAAAAATTCCTGGCATCAAACGCAATATGGTCATGAAACAAAAATACGTTAGTGTGTGCAGAAATTTTTGCTCTTTCTACTCATGCATCTGGTATATTTTCTAGAGCTCTGAATCAAAAGTTATTGAGCCAAACCACAAAATGTGGTCAATTGTCTTGAAAGGGGAAACATATCATTTTATTTCTTAAGTACCCATAGGATTTGACTCAGGTATCCCAAATGTATAATTCATGAAATAAAATATCATTCTCATCATAGAAAAGTTTTATTGGGTCAGGAAATTGTCACAGGGGATATTGACTCATTTAAAACTATCAAAGGCCCTATTAAAATAGATTAGTTTTCCCCATTTTCTAGGAATTCAAGTTGAAGAGAGATGTCAGTAAATCTTCGCAAGACAAATGCTATTTGTTTTAAAATATGAAGAGCTGGAGATGCTTAACATTTTATGTCGCTTCATAGGTAATTGTAAATGTACACTGATGTATGTTCACTCTCCTCATTGTTCACTCTCCTCATTGTCACCTCATGGGTAATAATTGTAAATGTACACTGATGCATGTTCACTCTCCTCATTGTGAATAAATATATTGACATTTTATGTAAATTACACTCTTGATTATGTGCTATTTTGTGTGTCTGAGTTGTGCATGGGATCATGAATCTGAACGGGTAACCTCGCTAGTCATAAGGACCGCTATCCGAAACGTGTGACTAAATGAATAGCAGTTTTCTATGAATAGCGGTCCTACATAGCGAGCAAACCATAGACAAATTACCTCGCTATTCGTAAGGACTTCCGTTCATAAGGACCACTATTCATAACTATTCATAAGGACCGCTATTCATAACGTGTGTTAAATGAATAGCAGTTTTCTATGAATAGCAGTCCTTATGAATAGCGAATAGACCCCATCTGAACAGTATTTATATAAGATACGATGCCTATTCATGTAAGTGTTTTTAACATTTTGTTTTACATGAGGTTGATATTGGAGAAATCATAAAACATGGTACTTGTGATTTTGCTTGTGTATACATGCAGATATCGGCTGGCAGCTAGAAGGGTGTTGGCATGCGTGCATGCCATAAACCCAATTTTTTGGTTTTTGAATGCTCTGTACATGTTATACCATTTTTAAAATCATAACAGGGATTTCTCTCTTTAACGACTAATAAAAAAGATGATAATGGATGGTGACTACCTAATTTCAGTAGTTTTGTATTTAATAAGCACATATTCTGGAAGTTACGTGTATTTTAATGCGAACAACCTTCTGCTTAGCACAATAGTGCACATCCACGTTTAGAAGAACGGTGTGACGCGATTACATCCTTCTGTCAGCTCCACAATGATGTAAAGTGGAACCTCGTTATAAAGAACACTGTTATAACAAACTTGTTATAACAAGGTCATTTTACTGGTCCCACTTCTTTGGATTCTTTTGTTTTTTAGAACTGATATAACAAGGTTTTGATATAACAAGGTAATTTCTGCGCTCCCAAGGAGTTTGTTATAACGAGTTTCCACTGTATGTGCCTCATACAGATGTAAATATATATACATGTACAACAAAGAGATGAGATATGGGAAGAGAAGGGGTAGGTTAAGAGCTGAAATGAAAATAAAAAGACAATATTTGTAATGATTCATAAAGACCAAGACAATTTTATTCCATACTTGGTTGATTTAATTCATATGCAACATGACGTATGAAATTGGAACATAATGAATCATCTGTAGATTAACATGTGTCATTTAGCTATTAAAATCAGTTTGGAATATTACATGTATTATTACTACCATACAAAATATCAATAATGACAAATATAATTTATGTAAAAAAGACATTTTAATAGATAATATATTTGGGAATTTCCCCAAGTGAAGACATACTGCAGGTTATGAAGATCATCAAATCCTGAAGTACCTAACAGAAGGTATATGTGATCTACGCTCAGTGGCGTAGATACGAACACTTTCTATTGTTATTGGGGGGGAATGATGAATAAATCATCCCCCCCCCCCACCCCCACTAACAATGGATAATTATGCGTGTCTATGCCTGTGTCTACGCTACATGCTTATAATCAACAGAAAAGGAAGTTGGTGAAGTACATGTACACTAAGTGTGCTTATTCATCCTATTACATGTACTCCCAGTATATTTAGTGCAAAAGTGCAAAATCAAACAAGGAATAAATTTTTTTCTAGTATGTGTATTAAAATGAACTCTGTCATCACATTAGGATTGTACAAAACAAATTTCTCATAGAAGTCCAAATTTAAGAAAGCAAGAATGCTTTTGTAATGTCATTAGTGCAGCAATATGATAGTGATAAAAAACCCTGTTCAAATTAAAGTGTACTGGACTACATGTAGTATTACATAAAGTCCTCAACACTGACTGCAAGAATATCACATGACCTTTGCTAAAGCTAGATGTATGGTAGGCTTGTACCACTTAAAGAAAAACTTGCACAAATCTATAACATAGCCACATAGACAAGATCAAGAAATAGTGATAGAGATTGGATAATTTGATGATAAAAGTATGTTCCCCTGCATGTTTAAGATGGCTCTACATGTAATATGTATAAAGTTGATTAATATGAATACAAATGAACATGTTTTTTATTAGTACATGTAGTAGTTTACATATAAAATTAATAATTTACGTTGCTCTTTATGCTATAATCATATGACATAATTAATTTGCTATTAATCTAATCAGGAATTCATGACTACTTACAGAATTACTGTCTGTTCCCAAAGGGTTTCTTCCTTTAAACACCATAAAGCCTTTAATAAGAAATCTTTAAAATGATCATAACTGAGTTCCATTTGCTACTGATTCAAGTCAAAAGTACCAAAACAAAGGTGCAGTTTAAAGAAAAAAAATCATACACTGTATATAAAACGAAAAATAAACATTTTTTCTTAAAATCTAGTAAAAGAAATTTAAAAAACAACAATATTTAGAAATAATCTGAGAATTTAACATACATGTACCAAGTATGTATTTACAGTGTGACCCAAAATCAAGCAATAGATAAATAATATGTGTTTGCATTATGCATTTTGGCTAAATTCTTAATTTTATTTTTAGAAATATGGAATGATAGTGAAGTCATTGAGCACAGCTTTCAAATTCCTTACACTAGTGAATGTTTTGAACTTTCCAACATGACACTGCTTGTTACATATTAATATTACTTTACAAGAAACACACCATGTGATATACTGGAAATCACTGCTAGACCCTACATATCTGTAAATATTATTTGTGTCATCCTCTAAGCACATCAACATGAATCAATCAGACAATATTACTATTCATCTAAATCTTTCATAAATTTACATAATATACTTTCTCTTTTCAATATTCAATATCAGCCATACATGCACATGTATATTCAGCAATATTACACAACAATTTTCAACAACAACAAAGAAAAAAAAAAATCAATGTTTGATGAGTGTATGGCACATTTTGAATAAATGTACATGTAATTACATATAATTAGAAGGAAGAATTCTCATTTCACTTAAATGCACTCATATAACTGAATGATTTACAGGTAAATTTTACTTGGACAAACCGTACAAAAATAGATAGGTGTATCAGAATGTATTCTATCAAGGAATCTTGCTGTCTACTTTGGATGCAAAACAAGAAATCTATCTTACCCTATGACACAAATCCACAAAGGAGGTTTATCTTAAACTAATTAAACATGAGCATAGTTGGTACATGTCATCACATCTAAAGGACAGGCAATACTGCTTGATTTAGCCCACCATGGTTCAAATTAAAATTTCTTTGTGAATTTGGACCATTATATTCATTGTTCAATATGAACACCCTTATATATGATATATAGGAAAGACAAGCACACAGAACTATGTTACATTAGATGTTGCACTGCATTCTTACTAAGTACATGTACAGCACAACCTGCTCTCACCAACAACTGACATATGAAAATTTTGATTACTTTCTCCAGGGGGTTTTCAGTGCTTCATAGGAAACATACACGCAGCATTATTTCTGGTACAGATAAACATACCAATTTGTTACCATACTTTCAAGTCACATCAATTACAGCAATTAAGGAAGATTAAAATGGAAAATTCACATGCTCCATTATCACAAGAGGGTAAAAACCTACATAAACCAGCCACCAACATGGATAAGGAAAAGTGGAGGGAAAAAATTCTCCCTCGTAAAACAACATTCCTTATTGCTGTTTTCAGAACTTGTAAAGCAGGACAATAAGTACAAAAATAATTTGTAGCAAAAAGAAATCACTTAAAAATCAATGAAATATAAGGCACATGTCATACAGACACTTGTCATACTGCAAATATCTTCATCAATTATCCAGATAACAACCCCCCTCCCCATTATGATTTATCTCTTAAAGATCATTTAACTCTCAATCTGAATACATCATAATAAACTGATACTTCAAACAAGATGTCCAAATCTCTCACATAAATGCATTTGTACACCCTGTACAATCTGCAAGTTCATTGAAAGAATATCTTGATCTCAACTGCATTTTGCACAAAACTTTTCAAAGAGAATGAAGAGATTCAGAAAAATGCGTAGTCAAGTCTTTATAACATATCAAATTTGAGAATTTATTTCATTTGCATACATTTATGAGGGCATTGGTGAGGTTCAAATTCAATGATCTGCATGAATGTCACACATTCATGAGAGAAGAAATTACATAATGATTTGAGGATCTGACACCGATGCTCCAATGGATTTATGAGGTAGAATACGTCCTCCATTGATATAGAGCTCATCTTTGACTGTCACATCTTCTCCAAGCACTGATACATTTTCCATGCGGACCTGACAATTATGATAAAGGAAACAAAATCAGTACATACTAATACAGCCGACTTTTGGCACAATTACAAAAAACTATATAGTTGCTGCAATCGAAACACAATGTAATTCCCGGCCCAAAGTTGCAAGGTGCATTTAGCTTGATATTAAGCGCCATGATGTGGATGTCTTAAATGCAGAAATTTTTTTCTGTTATATTACCAGTATTTCAAACATATTCCTTTTTATTGAGAGGTATTTCTTTCCCTTCAGTTTCAGCAAATTTATTCAAACGAATATACTAACTGAACGAAAGAATCAATACATGCATGTGACATAACCTCTGTTAACATATCAAATGATCTACTCCTATACACTGTATGACATCATTGAGCACTATAAAGAAGCCAATATTATAATAATCATAACTAAATAAGCAGATCCCATCTTAGTGGAAATCAAACTGATCTGCCCATTCATCTCTTTTTAAGGTGTGATAAAATGAAATCCATATGGCATTTTCCCATGCTTTTGATACAATTAGTGATCAAAAAAGACACACCTTTAACAAACTACTCAATATGAAACCAATCTTTTTGGCTAGTTTTAAAACCAGGAAAACATCTGTTGGAAGTATCATGTGCCGTTTGCAATTTAGAGGTTATAATTATGTTGACATCAAGTAAATAGTAATTCAATATGGCTTGAATGAACAAGTTGATGGACAGCAAATGAACTGAGACAACAACTGGACTTAAGAACCAACTTGGGTGTAGAGTTAATTCATTATTCCTTATTCTCTTTACAAAGCTACCTCATTGGAAGAGCTAATTAAGGCCTCTGCTGATAAGACCAAAGAAAATTAAATCTTAGTTTCTCGTCTGGAGGAGGGGTTCCATGTAATTTGATCTTTTTCCTGCACAAACAAATCTTATGAAGTCAATTTATAGTAATAAAATGTTACTCGTTCGTACACTACAGAGGCTCGAAAAAAGGTGAAATTGCACAAAATATATGATTTTCTTACTTTATTATCTAAATGTCCTTGAGATTATTTTACATTTCATATCTTATCGAGAATATAAAAAATAACAGGTGGTCAGCAAAATGGAAGTAGGAGGGGACAAGGAAGGGACAAGGAACAAAGAATCAAATTTACTTGGCCGACAGAATGATATTAATCACTTACCCACTGTCCTATTTGGCACTTCCATCCTACAATGGATGAATGAATCCATGAATGGGATTTGATCGTAGTATCTCTCAGAATGGTGCTTCGCTTGATGCATGCTCCATCTTCTACCGTCACACCAGGACCTATCACAACATTGGGACCTATCCTACAGTTCTGACCAATCTTAGCTGAAGGATCCTGCAATTGTAAATCATAGAATATTGCAATGTACCATCCCCTGCCCATAGTCTTTTACTTAAAAGTGCACAAAATATTGAAGAAATTGTACATTGGTATGGAGTGTGTAATAAGATAATGTGCAATTACCAAATCAACTAGGAGAACTCATTCATCAGACATATAACTTTTAATACACATACCGGTATACTTCATTGTCAAAAGTTACTTTTTGAACAATGCTTACTAAATCAGCTCAACAATATTGATGTAAATGTCTACAAATCTTAACTGTCATGATGTCATGAAAATGAATAGAACTTCCATTATTCAAAAAAAGGGAAAAGCAAACATGAAATGTATACAATACAATCGACAAGACGCAGATTACAAACATATATGAAAATTAAGGATATTATTATCTTATGCTTTATCACAAATTGACCGAATACCAAAGTATCTTACATTTCTAGAACACAAAAGGGGAAATAACCATGGCAGTTCGGAGTAACTTTAATTTTTCATAAATCAAAGAATTATGTCAAATAAATCAAACGTAAGAAAAGTTATCAAAATTTCATTTTGGATTTACTTACCACAAGTACATTTCCAACCACACCTGGTCCTGTGTATAACCTTTCAGGATGTAACTGCCTGACTGAAGTCAGATAAAGGCACATACCAATCAGGAAATCTTTAGGCTGACCTACATCCATCCAGAATCCTGTGAATTTGTGAAACATGACCAAAAAAGGGCATGACAAGGAAAGCTAGTATTTTAAAACAACTTGGAGGGACAGAAAGAGGGGATAACCAATTGAAATTGAATGAGAATAAACCAGAAAAAAGGGAAAATAATAACAATAATATTCTGTTCTTGTAAAGCGCATATCACATTATGGTATAATGTTTCTATATGCTTCCAAAGGACTTGGATCTTATTACCCTGGCTATAGCTCCAGCAAACAGGATATGATTAAAAGGGAGAAACAGAGAAACAGCTTCTTGTGTATGTTAAATTTGTGAAAATGGTTTGAACTGACCTGGAAGTTCCATTGCATAGAGTTGTCCATCGGTGGCCATATAGGGGAAGACTTCTTTTTCTATTGATGTAGGTGTCAACTGGAAAATTGAAAAAAGATTCTTTTCAATAAATGCAATGCTTCCTTTTAGTCACTCATAAAATTCATTAAAATGGATACTGGATATGTTCTTGGTGCATTTCTATGGCCTCCAACCACCAAAGGGAGAAGCTATATTGACCAAGTTCATTGAACCATCTGCATGAAAATCTTAAAGCAAATGGCCATTTAACTCTTTCAGTGCCGATGGCACGTATATGTGACAGATAGACTTGTCATTTTCATTCACCAATTGCTCGACCACAGAAAAGGTATATGGTGGTCAATGTATATCAAAATTTTGAGCATAAATCAAGCATTCTAAATATATGATAATAATTATATTCTACCATAGAACTTTTCAGAGAAAATTGCAGATTTTTAAAAAGATATTACCTTATTTCAACAATAAACAATAGTAAACATATGAGAAACATAATGGACAAAAAAGAAACTCAAATGTAATTTTCAATAATTCTTATGCATAAAGTTGGGTAAAGTAATAATGTTTGGTATCATACAAAATGGTAATAAATTTCCTACAAGTTTTGTACGCAATATTTTGTGAAATAATAAATGGTTTATGAAGTGCAGACATTTGAAAAGTAAGCATTGATCACATTTTGGTAAAATTTTGAGGAGAGCTAAACCCCTTGGCACAGTAAGAATTAAATAGTTTATAGAAAAATCAAATACCTAGACGCATGAAATTTCAAAAGTAATTTCTTATTTTACACAGTGAAAGCCATTTAAATGTCTGTTACATCTTAAATTTATAACAATGAGAAAAGTAAACATTGTCTCATTTGTTCATCTTCGATTTCTTATTACATGATACTAGCAATGAACATGTTTGGTTTTTTTTTTTCAATACAGAGTTGTATATTATTGAATGTGAAAAAGTTGTATACATGTATTATTGAATGTGAAAAAGTTGTATATTATTGAATGTGATAAAGTTGTATATTATTGAATGTGAAAAAGTTGTATATTATTGAATGTGATAAAGTTGTATATTACTAAATGTGATAAAGTTGTATATTACTAAATGTGATAAAGTTGTATATTATTGAATGTTATCACATTCCTGTCATACTCTCATACCAACCTCTATTCTATCCAGTATACCAGCATTAAACATGTAGAGACCGGCATTGATTTTATTGGAGACAAACACTTGGGGTTTCTCTACAAAGCGCTCAATCTGTCCATCAGTGCTCTTGTACACTACCACACCATACTTCGAGGGCTCCTCCACTTTGGTGACCTGTAAAAACATAATACGGTCCAAAGACTTTAACCCTTGTAAGACAATTGACCACATTTTGTGGTTTGGCTCAATAACTTTTGATTCAGAGCTCTAAAAAACATACCAGATGCATGAGCAGAAAGAGCAAAAATTTCTTCACAAACTATGTCCATTTTTGTTGCATGACCAAATTGTGTTTGATGTCAGGAATTTTAAAAACAAGAATAAGCTTTAAAGTCCTTAAATTGGCAACACATTGAGAGGTTCAAAATCATTGTTATTTGTCAAAATTGGCAACTTTTTCAACTTTTCGATAATGGTTTTAACAATGTATGTTGTTTTCAAAGACATTACATTTTATTAGAATCATGTAGCATTAAAAGAAATGTATTATTGTTGCCAATTTGAAGAACAAAATGTGATCAATTTAGCCCTTAAATAATTCCTGTCCTGAAAGGGTTAAGCTACATCAAAGAAATAGAGACATGGATGAGACCATAGCAAGAGAACTTAAAATTATTACTTATCTCAAAAGTAATTTCTAAGAATCACAGAATAATAAAGAATAGTCTTTCGTCCTATTGCACAAATATGACATACAGTTAACCTTGCATAACTCGAAGTCGCATAAGTCGAACTTTTCCCGAGTCGAATCAATTTTTTTGACCAAACAATGCAAAACATGTGTTATTTACATTCCCAAAGTCGAATTTTGCTTAAGTCAAACTATTTTTTGTGGTCCCAACAGATTCGACTTATGCAAAGTTAACTGTATATAATATGTCTAATTCCTTATCAGTATTCTACTCCTTTCATCATCTTACATATGGATGATGATTAATGGATCCAACCACATTTTTTATTCCAATATTTACAAATAGACAGAAAGCTACAATTTGATATCTTTTTGACTATGAAGAAACAATAAATATTGTCAATACTACAAAAGAAAACATTTTAGAGGTCGCCTGAAATGTTACTAAATTTCTAAAAATTCAAGAATATAGTGGATGTCAATTTTAAATTTTAATAAAAATATTGAAAGAAATCCATACTTACCACAATTGTTCCTTCCTTGCCATGACCTCTGTGGAAATCAATGAGCTGACGGAAAGGGAACTCACAGCTGATGTCGCTATTCAACACAAAGAAGGGCTCATTGTCTTCTTTGAGAATGTCTCTTGCTAAAGCCAATGGACCAGCTGAAATAAATTGCAAAAAGAGACAAATACAGTATATTTTAATTTGTATTTCAATCTGAATGAAGAGAGAATATACCACTAAATATATCAGGTAAACATGAAGTTGCTAAATATTTCATACATGAATCATTTCCTTTAGAAAATAATCTGATTTTTTAAAAAGCAAAGTAAAACAAAAATAAATTTATTCATTAACTTCAGTAAAATGTATTTTTTCAAAGAATACAAATACTTTGATAAATGTATACATGAAAGAATATATCCACACATATTGTGTTGAGAATTTGCTTTAAAAATAATAAGTGCTGACTTCACTTGCCTGACTTAAGGTATTAAAGTGTACCAACCACCTGAAAAAAGAATTTGTATACTGCTAGGAAGTATAAAATTAACCTCAAAGAACTTTATCTGAAATTGTATAGGTCAACAGTTTAGGAGTATGAAGAAAATAAAGGATAACATGAAGGTGCTCGCGCGGAACCGAACCTCCGAGTTGGGTTACGCGCGAGCCCTTATCTTGGCGAGCGTGTACGGGTGCGTTGAGAAGTCTACTCACAAGTTGCTTTTATGCTTATAGCGAGTATAATCAAACCTGTAATATCTCTTTATAGAACTGATATTTGAAGCCCATATTTGGAACAAAGCAGAATGACATGGAACCTCTAACATACAGTGTAAAATATTTTTTGGTTATTGGTACCCTTTAAAGCTGTCCAGATAAAACTACAAACAATTTTTGCAGTTTCAGCCAAATATTTCGAGGAAGAGACTGGCCTAGTGATATAGCAGGTATGCATTGCCTTTATGCGATTCTCCAAAATCAATAAAGTTGACATAAAAGGAATTATTAGATGTATGCTTTATCTATTAATAAATGACATGTGCCAGAAATGGATGGTCTAATCATCAACAAAATCATTGTCCCAAATAACCACATCCAAGTGATCAGGCCTTTCCTACAATATTTTACCTGAAATTTTAAAAATGTGTGAATACACTCAGCAAAAATAGAAAGTGGACACTATTCATAGTTCAGATTTTCAACTAAATATTCAATATAAACTGATCTTTCATATATCAAAATAAACATAAATTAATCCTTTTTAAGATGATATGCAAAAATTAATGTGCAATATGCTGTGCATCCTTCAAGGCAGAAGATGGAAAAGATCTTGAATTCTTTTGTAACTTTGGAAATGGAAGAGTCTGTAAACTTGATGAAAGAAATCTCCTTCATTCATAATTCATTTTCAAGAATGTGCGTAATAAAAGGTTCATTCTAAAATCATTAGTAATATTATCACATTTCATATTTTTTTAAAGTACAAAAAATACAAAAAGTACAAAATTAAAAATGATATGTACCTGTGCCAAGGGGTTCTTTCTCATGTGACATGGTGATTTTTATTCCTAGCTGTGAATTTAAACAATGGAAATTTATATAAATGACAGTAATATTATCTCCATCACCATAAGACAAGGATATTAAAGACTACACAACAAACTTGAACTTAGTCTGCAGGCTACAATGTTATTTCAGCTATATGCCTATTGAGTGTGTGGCTTACAGCCCTAAACAATGATCAAACTTAAGCCAATGGCCAATCGATTGTCTTTATCATGGAGGCCAATGTCATTCTCTCATATAAAAGGAAGCTGCCATGCAATTCTGACAATAACTAAATAATTACATTTACCGTAGTTGGCTAAATTCTTCATTTAAACCAATGCTCACAAAATACTCTGAGGGACTAACAATATTGTGACCAGCATCCAGAAATTTAGGAATTTGAACCTCTTCCAATATCTGGTACACTGTAATCGAGTAAATGTGGTTCTTTTATTAGTTTCTTTTTTTTACTGAAGCAAATGTATCTTACTCTTTCTTCTTGTGCTTTGAGTTCTTTCTCCAACATCTCTGCCCTGTAGCTGACTGCCAGGACAACTTCCTTCACACCAACCTGTGTTATGTGAAAGCAACAAAAATCAAGATCCAACCATCACCAGCTATTAATTATTAACCCCTTCCATGCCCACCATTTTTTTTTGTCTGAATGAATGAACTTTCGAAAGTGAAATTTTTACTTAAAATACTTTGTTTCAATGATAAATTGGGCATGAAATATTTTCAATGGATGTAAACTTCATGGTGAAACATCCTGTTCAACACTCAAACAAAATGCTTAGGCGAGATTTGCTGCCAAAGCATGGAAGGACATAACAGTTTAAAACTTATGCCTCAATTGAGAAAATAACAAGAGGACACAATGCATGCTATTTCAAGAAGGGCCAACAATGACTTTCTTCTGAAGATAAGTGTAAAAACAGAAAAATAAAACAAAAAGATAAACAAATCTCAAGAAATTATGTCAATTAATAATTGGGCACATCAATGAAAATCAGAATATTTATTAGACTGCAGTCTGTACCACACATTTTTTCTGACAATTGTCAGTGTCTAAACTCTAAATTTGAATGACAAATTATGAAACTACAATTGCAAAGTACATGTACAAGAAAAAAGCACATAATTTTCCAGAACAATGGTGAGAAATATTACAGATAAATGAAGGCTGCAGCTTCAACTCTTTTTTGGCCATTGATAGAGCTAGGACAGAAGCTGCTTGTGTCCTAGCTCTATCAAAATAATCAAAAAGAGTTCTTCTTAATTTCTAACAGAAGGTCACTCACCTCTGCCAGAGCTTCCACCTGATGTAATAACATTGGTTTATTACAGAATTCTACCAGTGGCTTGGGTCTACTTAATGTCAGAGGCCTCAACCTCGTTCCATATCCTCCAACAAGAATTAAGGCCTTCATCTTTGAGAATAAAACAGCTAAAAATGGAGAAAATTCACATACTGATTTAAAACATACAAATGTAATTTAAAATTAAAGAAAAAATGATATTACAATAATTGCATTTGAATGTAGACTAGTTGCCAACTTGAAGGTTTTTTGTCCATTTCTTCTAGAAACCTGAAATACTGTATCTTCATTTTTAACTTCAAAGTATGATACTTTGATACCTTATAAAATTAAATACACATTCAATTGAAAAAGTCTCAAATTTCAGACACCAACCCCTCTCCCTCAAAAAAAAAAAAAAAAAAAAAAAAAAAAAAGTGACGAAATACCAACCATTGCAATGCATCTTAGGAATCATAGGAATAACTATCAAATTGATAAAAGGAATGATTGAATCTTACAAGTCAGAACTAACAAATAAAGACACACATGGGACTCATAGATAAGCATACAGCCCACATCAACTTGCAACTCTGCAAAGAAGTGCTTTTTTTATTATGAATAAATAAAACACTTTCGTAAATCGTAAATTACTGGTAAATTCACATAATGGTACATTTTTTCAGCTGGATCTTAGATAAGTAGTTCATAAATGAAAAATTACTTACCGCAAAAAATACAGAGGCTTCTGCTTCTCTTGACGACGTGGACAGATTTCACGATGATCAACGATCGGGATAATATCGATTGAGAAGAGTGGATCCGTCGACTTTTGAAGGGGGAAACATGTAAGTCAAACAAATTGTGTTGATATTATTTCAACATTAACAAGGCTATCCTTGTCCATTTTATTCATTGTTTTAATTACTATTTAATTGTATTTTAAACATTCGATTGTTTAGAAACAGAACTCACATATATCGCATTAAGAACAATGCCTTCTCCTCATTTCAAAATGAAAAAGTCAAAGTAAACAACCGGGACCTGTGATCGTATACTCGGGAGCTCAATAGCTTATAGACATGATTATAGATCAATGGATCCATGGGGGACACGCCTATGGGACACGCCCATGTACTCCTCAAGATTGCTTTGCGTCTTTTTATTCCCCATTCTTTCACTGCTCTTGTGATAATATGCAAATTTTGCAGGGCGTAGATTGGTTCGTTGTCATAAAGGGTGTCTCTTGACACGGGAAGAAGAAGAAGAAGAAGAAGAAGAAGAAGAAGAAGAAGAAGAAGAAGAAGAAGAAGAAGAAGAAGAAGAAGAAGAAGAAGAAGAAGAAGAAGAAGAAGAAGAAGAAGAAGAAGAAGAAGAAGAAGAAGAAGAAGAAGAAGAAGAAGAAGAAGAAGAAGAAGAAGAAGAAGAAGAAGAAGAAGAAGAAGAAAGAGAGAGAGAGAGAGAGATTTATTTAGTTTTACGGAATTGTTATTAACACTTCACAGTTAAATTACCTTCTATTAATGCAAACTTGTCTATAAAAGCCAATGTATAACGGATATCCTTTAAAGACAGGTTCTAGAAAGTATCATAGAGATACTAAGCAGACAGGTGATTTGGGCCTGATTATACGGAGGTGGCCACTTCGACAGGTTTGACAGTATCCATTTTCAAATTCCAACTTTTGTCATGGTCATAAAGCAGGAAATCAGCCTCATCACTTTTTAGAGAAAAACGTACTATGATTTGAGAATGTTAAAACTATATGCGTAATGCAAGCGCTCAGATTCATATTTTGTGTTTTTATTCATCAAAATGTGCTGAATTACAAGAGTGTTAATGACAAAATAATTCAAGAAAATGTTTACTCTATGTCTTTGACAGTTCTGGTGCAGGAGACTGAACCTTATTGCCAGGGGCGGCGCCAGGGTATTTTGATAGGAGGGGCAAGACGACCTAAAGATGACGTCATATTTTTTTCTCCATTAAATAACAGGGGTAATATAGAGTTATATGTTTAAGACCTCTCTTTTTAATACTCCTCTTTCTTCTTTCTTCCCTTTTCTTCCTCCTTTTCTTCTTTTTTCTTCTTTTTTTTTTCTTTTTTCACTACTTGAAATCTATAATACGTCTATGGGGGGGGGGGGGGGGGAATGACCACTTCATATAGGCCCCATCTCCACAAGTGAAGTAATTTAGGACCTATTCTTGATTATACCCTTACTACATTGCCCACCCCCCCCCCCCCCCCCCCCCCCGCACCTTGTACATCCCCCGCCTTTCGAACCAAGCACGTTTTTTCTTCAGGTAAGACTTCCTTTGGTACTGCCATATGATATTAAACATGGTTATAGCTATAACAATGTTATATGAGATGATTATCAATAATCTCTGTTTCGGGCGTGTTCTCTGGCATGGTTTAAATTTGCACTCTGTATACATTGGTATTTTGGTGCCATCATTCATTAGCAGTTTGTTGGAACATTGCATTATATAAAAACAATTACCGGTGATAATAAATTCCTTAATTTTTTTTTTTTCATAAAAAAGTCTCCGTGGATATCTAACCGCGCTAGATCTATTTTAATGCCAGGCTAAACTAGGCCTATATACAGTGAAAGCGTTTTACACATTTCGTATTTCGATTCCTTCTGTTCGAGAAGATAAAATTTTGGCTTTTTTCTCATTCTTTCTTTCTTCCATCTTAATAGTAGTTCTTTTCTTTTCCTTTTTTCTTTTCTCCTCCCTACTTCCGCTTTCCTCTTCTCGTCTTCTTCCGCTTAGTATGGGACGATTATACGCTTATCGGGGCTTAGCAACATCCCGTTCGATATTGATAATTGTATAGACTATTATTATTATTTCTTAACTTAATAAAGTCTTTCTTTGGCACGACAAATTTTTCATCACGGTTATGCTGAATTAGGATCCCCATCCGTGCTTGTCATGGATGGATAGGCATAGACCTTAGCCGAACTTATTGGCCAGTATTCTGAACTGTAGTCTAAGAATATATATAGTTTAATTAAAACTGACTTAGACTGCAGGTCTAGTCTAAAGTTAAACCACCTCATAGACTGGATTAAGTTACCAGAGTTCAGAATGTGATTTTCTAAAACTCTGGTTTAAACCGGGTAGTTTTAGACTGGGTTTACTTACCAGACCGCGGTTTATCAAAAGGATAAAATACGGGCCATGCATTAGGCTATACGGTATATATACTTAAGAAAAATAAGATTTATTGACTATAATATCGACCCCCTCTAGGGATAAGAAACAAGAAACATATTTACAATGGTTCATATTATCAGTCATATTTCTTGACAACCCATACCGTATTGCCTCTTCATCCTATCTTTACAAAACAAGGAGAGATCCCTTTTGTGCACTTGAGAATAATAATGTGCTCGGCATGATTAGCTTTTGTTTCCCCCTCATTTTTGAAAATAATACTTTCATCAGGGTGTCATGGACTGCACTACTGCATGATGCATAATACTGAATGAATGACCAGTGGTGGCACCAGGATTTTTAAAGTGGGGGGGGGGGGCAAATGGGGGGCAAAAGAAAATGTTGGGGGGCAAGGGCGGACAAAAAAAAAATTGACACTTTTTGTAGTGAAAATGTACAGAATATTCGGCTATAAACCTACCCAGATATGAGGACATTTTGAGCATCTAGCTGAACTGCCCAATTATAAAGAGGTGTTAGTTATATACTGCGAGCGAGCGAAGCGAGCGAGCAAAACTTTTGACATTTTTCGTAGTAAAAATGTACAGAAATTACATATTCGGCTATAAAACTACCCCAATATGCATGAGGACATTTGAGCATCTTGCTGCCAGATTATGAGGTGGTAGTTATTTATTGCGAACACTTTTTGTCGTGAAAATGTACAGAAATTATATTCGGCTATGAAACTACCCAGATATGAGGACATTCTAGCATCTTGCTGCCCGATAATAAGGTGGTAGTTATACATTGCGAACGGGCAAAAATTTTGAAACTTTTTGTGGTGAAAATGTACAGAAATGATTATTTGGCTATAAAACTACCCCAATATGAGGACATTTGATCATCTCGCGGCCTGATTATGTGGTGGGAGTTATAGGCCTGTATTGCGAGCGAGCGAAGCGAGCGAGCAAAAATTTTGACACTATTATAGTGGAAATGTACAGATGATTATTCGGCTATAAAACTACCCAAATATGAGGATATTTACACGAGCTGAGCGAACAAATTTGCCCCATGCCCCCCCCCCCCACCCCCACCTTGATGCCGCCACTGCTTTCCAAGTTTCCGTTTTCTTTCTTTTTCCTTCTTTTCTCCATTCCTTTTTCCCTTTTTTCTTTCCTTTTCTTTTCTTTTTCATTTTCCACCCTTTTATTTTTTTTCACTCCGAAAATTATTGGGGGGGGGCAACTGGGGGGGGGGGGCAAAGCTTCTGACTGGGGGGGTGCAAATGCCCCCCCATGCCCCCCCCCCCTTGGTGCCGCCACTGTGAATGACTGCATGACATTTTCTTGTCTTGTCTTTTTGTTGATGCCCACAATCAAAGGAGTTCATTATTATGGCACTCAGTTAGACTACTTTGTCCTGAATATATTGCCCATAAAATATAAGTTACTTTAAAAAAAAAAAAATCATCATAGCACTCAAAATTATCGAGTAATTCGTGTCAGTGGGTTTCACAACGGGCCGCGGAACGTTTTTGAAAGTGGGGGGGGGGGGCTGATTTGATTTCACTCATTAATGACAATTTCTAACCTTTTTCCCGAGGTTTTATGACACGTGCCTACTCAAAAAAGTGGGAAGGGGGCTGCAGCCCTCCCCCCAGCACCCCCAGCACCCCCCCCCCCCCCCCCCCCCCCCCCCCCCCCGGTTCCGCTGCCCATGGCATGCATTGTATTTAGAAGTGCATGCCCAGTATAATATAGTAGGCCTCTCACAATTTTTTGTCCAACCGATAAACCGTAACCTTGATCTTGCCGGTACCACGTACCACTACCACCATCATTTCCCGGCCTCGGGAACCCCCATCCCAGAATAGCAATACACATGTACAGACTCCTCATTTTATTTTACGTATTCTAGGACTTGAGATCGAAGAAGTGAAAATTAGCATCGCTTTGTTTATAAATACAAATGAATATTCATGAGCACAAAGTTCATGACCTTTAAAGTTCTTGAGATTGACCTGTACTACTGCACTGCTGAAAGAGAGATTTGTGAGTATCGTCGCCCTTATGATTTTACGTGGTTAATAACAATTTTCACTCTTTTGTATAGCTTGATAGTACAAAATTAATAGTATTTGATAAGTTATTGTAATGGGTGATGTATATGGGTATAAATTATGAATTTTACTTGTAATGTTGAGTAGTTTTAATCATCGGCATCCAGCCTTTGTTTTTCGTTCAATCAGCCACTGTCTGTATGTATGCCACAGTAGACTCGTCTCTTCTATAGTGTATTGCGTTGGGTACCATTGCGCTGCCGTTGCGGATCTGCAGCTCCTGGCCTAGTCTCTGGCCGGGTTGTGCCGTCTGTGAGTGCCTGATGTGTGTGTGCCTGTGGCTGTGGCTGTGGCTGTGCCTGTGGCTGTGCCTCTATGGCTGCTGTTCCGAGCCTGTATTCATTACTTAGACCCCGTTCTCACTCACTTTTGAAAGTGGTCTTAGTTAGACCGCTCCAGAGGAACGGGTCTTGAGGAACGGTTTGCTAGCGTTCACACTCCGAGCAGTTTTTCTCGCTCAAACCGCTCCACGATTCAAAGTGGCCTTGTTGCTATGGCAGCTCAGTTCAGCGGGTCAAATTTTTCGCGCGGAATACAAACTGATGTACCGTAGCGTGCCTGCCGGCTGCCCGATCGATTGCTTTTGCTTTGTTTTGTGCGCGGAACGTCACTGGCTCACTTCCGGTTGAAGTACGCTTTCGTTCACATTGCACGTTTAGAGCGGTCCATACCGCTCTTAATAAGACCCGTTCCTCAAGACCACCTCCCCGAGGTGGTCTTCTGGAGCGGTCCAGAAGACCACTTCCTGGACCACTTTGACCGTTCACACTCGCCTAAGAACCGTTCCTGAGGAACGGGTCTTAGATAGACCGCTCCAAAAGTCCACTTTCAAAGTGAGTGAGAACGGGGTCTTAGAATAGAAGACTCTGGAAGAGTAAAAAGCTAATACTACTCTCCAGAGAACCTGTCATTTTTTGTACTTTATGCCAACATAGCAGGCAGTGTAGAATTAAAATAAAAAACAGGAAAATCTTTTGAAAATTAATTTATTGAATATTGTCGACCAGGGGGTTGTTTCATCGAACCGTCATAACGACAAGATCAGCGACATCTTGACGCTGTCGCTCATCTTATCCGCTAAGTGTTTCACAATGCCGTCTTTGCCAAGACCAGCAACAACTTCCCTGACAAGTGACTTGACGGTACTCCAAACCTGTCATATCTTTTTACGCCATCACATGCCAACTTTTAGTTAGTCTATGGGCTGCAAACAAATAAGAAATGTAAATTAAGAGAAAATTTATTTCCAGGGGGTCGTTTCCAGGGTTTGCGCTTAACTTTTTTTTTAACTAGCCAGACGGACTAGTTAGCTCAAATTTTGGGTAGTCCGCCAGAATTTTGACTAGCCACCAAGAAAATTGACTAGTCCGCCAGCCTCATTTTTTTAAAAGCATAACAAACTGTTTACTGAGACGGAATCTATTCAGTTGGCAATAAACATTCTTTTCTCTGCTGCTCTGACCCCCCCCCCCAAAAAAAAATAATATGGCACAAACATCCTGTAAGGGTTATCCTTTTGGCTGAATTGATGCCCTCTCAGTAATTTATTTTGAATATTGTACTGATATCTTTCTTGTATTGTTTTGTAAATTATCTTGTTTAAAGGGTGACTAAAATAAAAAATTAATTGCCCATTTTTCGTAGGAAGGAGTCATCAGGAGCCAAAAAATATCTATCACACACTTTTTTATGCATTCAGCCGTATTTCATAATCATTTGAAAAGTACATTTTTGCTGATTTACACAGTCATAAGCCCCGCCCCTAAAAAAAACCCATCGAGCGACATCATGATCACGTGATCTGTGACGTAAGAGAAGTAAGGGAAAATATTCCATCAACCTATATACCATGCGCGCCCGCAGGCCCCGGCAGGCCCAGCCCGGTGCCAAGCATGACATTCACCGCATCGACCATTTGCATCGCATATTTTCGTGTGTTTAATTCCTCACAATAACTTTGATTTTGGGACACAATTTCATCAATAATGCCAAATCGGTGTATAGTTGCGGGCTGTAGCAAGACCCCTAAAGATGATGTAAGCCTACGTACATCATTTTCCTAAAGATGAAAATCTACGGAAATTGTGGGTCGCAAAGGTATGCTCACGCGGGCAGAGTGGCAAGGGCCAAGCGAATGGAGTACAATTTGCAGTGATCACTTTTCTTCTCCAGCAGCTGCAGCAGCTTCACCCGCGGCCCTTCCCCCGCGACCCCTTCATGCCCTGGCGCGTCTTCTGCGAGGGGTTCAAACATATGGTCGAATTCCCCTTGCCACTGCACTTGAGCTTCGTCTCTTTCGGTATCGATAAATCATCTGATAAATCAGAGTTCGTATCTGGCTCAAAAAAGTCCTCCAAATCGGACTCGTGATCACTATCCATCTCTCTAAGCTCGAAGAATTCAGCCAAAAATCTAAGTCAGTACTACGTACCGTAGTACATGTAAAGCGAAGTAAAAAAAAAGGCGAGAGTAAAAAACCAAACAAAAGCGTTCACCAGTCGCTTAGTACGAGGGGGAACATAGTTGCCGTACTAAAGATGTGTAGTACCAGTGTAGTACATTGCACAGACACATAAAACAGCTGTGTACGCGTTTAAGACCAATGCAAAACTATCGTTCGGCAAGCTCAGATGGATGAGAACATTGTTCAAAGAAAAGTTAAAAAAACAAAACAAGAGCTGTAAATTTGGGCAAAAGTGTTCACTGATCTTAAAGAAAATATAGTGATAATGATTATTCACTCCTTAGACTGTATTGATTAATTTCCCTTTTTCATGAATTGTCCGTTGAACAGAGGGGTCAAATACCGCATTGTGTGTACAATGTTACATTGCCGCAGCCTGCAGGTCTTGTGCCTCTTACTCTTCATACGTCACATGGGGGTGTGACGTCAATTAGCCAATCAGCTCACGAGTTTGAAGGAACGGTCCCCAAACCTCTACTTTTCCCCCTTTTTCGCCAAAAACGAGACATAATTTTGACAATCAATTGCCAGATTCGTGATTTGAATGCAAAAATACATGGAAACACCACCTTTTTTCTCTCTAATTTAGTCACCCTTTAATGTAAATCATATTTTATACTGACTCTGAGTAAAATAAAAGGAAATGTTGGTTACCTTATTATCCCCTGAATGACGGTTCAGATTATGTAATGTTGCACTTTCATCAGGAAAATGGTGAATACACGAGTGTTATTTTACTACACAACACCATTTCACCCTTCAATCATAGCGAATTAATACCAAGTCAACGGACTGGCATTTGAATTTACCCTGATATTCAACAATTCAACTGCCATCATGACATTTATTGATGAATCTTCATGTAGCACTGCAGCCTCTGCCACTATATTAAAATATAAATGTGTAACTGTTACATGATCTCTTACTTTATAGTATGAGATCATGTAACAGTTCACTGGCAGATATCTATTTATAATATTTTTTTTTATCTGCCCACAGAATTTACACAACTCGGTAAATCATCACTCAGAAGAAATCCTACCAAAATTATTTTGGTTTCATTCACAGATGAAACACAGAATCCGTAATTAATGTTTAAGTTCAGTGAAAATATCAATGTATAATGCATCCAGTTTTGTTATGATTTGATAGAAAGAAAAAAAACCAACTAAAAACTAACGGGTTTTAGAATGATTAGGGGAATAAAATGTCATAAAAAACATGAAAGAGATCATGAAGGATCAATAAAATATTTTGACAAAGAAAAAGACGCAAGCAAAGTCACGATGTAGTCCACTAGCACGACTATAGGGGGCGAATACAGGCTGTGTGCTTTGTGCAAGCACAGGTACATACTGAACGAGATTGGATCAAACTAAGCTTTAAAACAACAAAAATACACCTAAAAAACAAAATTACAGTAAAGCAATTATTTGCTTTTGAAAATTATACTATTGTTACCCGAAACAACTCCCAGAAATATTGACTTTCAAGGAGTTTCGACATAAAGGTGTACTGCGGAACGGAAAGCCAATACGAGAAAATATGTGTTTGACAGCAGAAGGCAAACTCATGAATATTCAACAAGCAGTCCTGAGTATTTATGATATTTATTATTCATGAGTCTGTACCGCGAACTTTGAATTTTCCTTGCTCCCCGAATACAGGCTGTGTTTTTGTGCAGGCACAGGTACAAATATACTGAACAAGATTGTATCAAACTAAGCTTTAAAACAACAAAAATACACCTAAAAAAAAAATTAATGAAAAGCAATTCCTTGCTTTTGAAAATCATACTATTGTTACCCAAAACAACTCCCAGAAATAATGACTTTCGAGGAGTTTTGACATAAAGACGTACTCCGGAACGGAAAGCCAATAAAATGAGAAATTATAATGTTTTTGACAGCAGAGGGCAAATCATGAATATTCAACAAGCAGCCCTGCGTATCTAGGTGACGAAGGTATTTATTATTCATGAGTCTGTACCGCGAAGTTTGAATTTTCCTTGCGCCCCACATTTTTCGAGCGATGAAAAAAATCTTGTCGTCGTTCGAAAAAATATAATTCTGTTTTCCTATAAATCAGAATTTTCAAATCAATTTAATACAATGTGATACTTATTTTTGAATGGTGATGGTCAGTGACTGGGTGGGTAACCGTTTCTAGTTGTGCTATATTTTAGGTGACTGGAAATGTACTGTTTTGGGTGGTGACGTTATATAGGGATATTGACAGCTGACGATAATCGAATAACCCATTACGCCATATCGTGCAGCCCTAGTATGCACGATATCGTATTTTGTCAAAAAAACCAAAAAAAACACCAAAAAAAAAAAAAAAAAGAAGAAGGGGGGGGGGGGGGACATAAACATACCAGTGCGCCCTTTCTCGTTGTAAACACATTTGACACATGTACGTACATGTACATATACGTGCAAACACACACAATAGCTACATCTAGGTATCTCTCTCGTGCTACATTGTAGCTAGCTCATGCTCGCTTCTACAGTACAGCTTGGCAAGCTGAAATATCAGTGGTGTGAGTCGACAGCGAACGCATGCTTGCGCGGATTTTATAGACTTTAAGATGAAACAAATCTGACATATTTATACTTTACATGTAGAGCATATTATCAATCACTGATTATTAATTGTTTGAATTTGAATCATTGTCGGATGTGTCGACAATGAGCATCGCTTTGTGCGACACTAGAGTGATATTTTGGCTAGCCACACGGACTAGAAACTTCAGATTTTGGCTAGTCCGCCGTGATTTTTACTAGCCATTGGCTAGCGGGCTATCGTTAATGTCGAACCGTGGTTTCATCAAACCGTCATAACGACAAGATCAGCGACATCTTGACGCTGTCGCTCAACTTGTCCGCTAACTGTTTCACAAAGCCGTATTTGCGAAGATCAGCGACAGCTTCCCTGACAAGTGACTTGTTGGTCCTCCATACCTGTCATATCTTTTTAGAATGCCATTACAAGCCAGCTTTTAGTTAGTCTATGGGCTGCAAAAAAATGAAAAATGTAAGTTGAGAGAAAATTATTTCTTGATCTGCAAGCGCATTTCTTTATTATTCTTTTTATCAAATAGTTTTACTAAGGTTTTTATTATAATATTTTACAGACGGACAATATGTCCTTATGACTTCTTGACCCTCCAACCAGTAAATGAGATTAATATTAAAAATACCCACATCAGTCTACCTAGAAAAAGCGTCTAAAACGGAACAGTCTGACTCTGTATATACAGACCAATTTAAACGACGACAGTTTATCATATATGTATTTTCCCTATATTTTTCCCTTTTCATGCAATACTGTGATATAAATAATATTAATTGTATTTTTTATAACTGAATATCAAAAAATTGGGTCATAAAATATCTTAATTCAATCATTTTCTCTAAAGTGTACACGATTTGGGCCTTCTTTCCATAATAAGTCAATTACGGTATCCTCTTATTTACAAATTTAGATTTGTACATCGCAAAAGCATCATCGAGTTTTCTCAATTTTATAAATTCTAAGATGCCATAAGTTACACATCTTTTCATGAAAATGGGATGTTTGTATCATTAGTATTAATTTTTGCTGCCTTTTTTGACACAGTTTTAGGAAAACTGAGCCTCGAAGTCTGTTTGGGTAATTGATGATAAATCTAATGGACTGTGATATAGACTATGTTTTTTAGCCGATGAGTATCGATGTCATTGAGTTGTCGTTTATTATGTCTTTGTGAAACAGTTTGTCTAGTCCATGACATTTCTGTAGATCGCCGACAAAGTTATGACTGTCATGGAGTTGATTTGATGAAACGACACCCTGATCTCCAAGCACATTCCTTTATCATTCCTTTATCAACTAATGTTTGTATTACGGACAATATCATGTTCTTATGGCTTCTTGACCCCCAACAAGTAAATGAGATTAATATTAAAAATACCCACATCCGTCTGCCATAGAAGCAGCATCGAAAACGGAACAGTCTGTATATACAGATCCATGTGAATGACAACAATTTATCATGTATATATTTTGCCTATTTTTCCCCTTTTCTTGCAGTGCTTTGATATGAATAATATTACATGTATTTTTTATGAATGAATATTAAAAATTGGGTCATAAAATATCTTAACTTAATTATTTTCTCTAAAGTGAACATGATTCGGGTCTTCTTTCCATAATTAGTCAGTTACGGTATCCTCTTACTTCCAAATCTTAATTCGTACATCGCAAAAGCATTCTTGAGTTTTCTCAATTTTATAAATTCTAAGATGCGATAAGCAACACATATTCTTAAGTAAACGGGATGTTTGTATCAGTATTAATTTTCGCTCCCATTTTTGACATTTTGGAACAGTTTGGGAAATACTGAGCCTCGAAATCTGTTTGGGTAATCGACGATAAATCCGATGGACTGTGATATAGACTAGGTTTTTTAGCTGATGAGTATCGATATCATTGAGTTGTCGTTTATCATGTCTTCATGAAACAGTTTGTCAGGTCCATGACAATTCCGTAGATCGCTGACAAGAGTTATGACTGTCATGGAGTTGATTTGTCAGGTCCATGACAATTCCGTAGATCGCTGACAAGAGTTATGACTGTCATGGAGTTGATTTGATGAAACAAACCCCAGCTTCTTACATCTCCTATTCCTAATATAAAACTAAACATGCTAAATATTGTAAATAAAGGAGAACATTTCAACGAACATCAATTTTCAGTCTTTCCTATGGCAATACACACTCCCACATATGTAAGGTTGTAGATAACCTCGCACTCCGTACCTTCGTACCGCGAAGAATTGTCTCCCCATAACAAGTGTGTGATCTCTAGCACACATGTGTGCTGAAAAGGAGCAAAAACAGCCTGAAAATTTCACTTGATCAAGATGATAATGATTCTATTGAAGAATCTGGCATGAAATAAGAATTCTATCATCCTAAAAATGTCGAAGGAAGTATTTTCTCAAAATTTTGCTATTGATATTGTTTTTTTTACCACTTCACCTTAGAGGTCTTGACCGCCGCAGTATTTGACGCAGCCCCACATAGTGATGGTTCCGTGAGTGGGCAATACATAAGTATTGAGAATACATCTGATAATGCAAACAAGCCCCTAAATGTCATCTTTCATGTAAATAATTTGTAACTTTGTTTGATAAGAATAGCTTTCAGCTAAAGTGTGTTTGTTTCTGGTTTATTAGAATGACACAGCCATCTCCTCATATTTATTCTTATTGTAAAAATGACATTTTTCTTCTAAATTTTTTTTTTTAATGGATGGCTACAATGGTTTGGAATTCTTTTATTACCCACGCCGATAAAATCGGCAGGGTTATGTAAAGGGTTCCGTATGTTTGTCTGTTTGTTTGTTTGTTTGTTTGTTTTTTGTTTGTTTGTTTGTGTACAAGATAACTAGAGAACGGGTGAACGGATTTGCACCAAATTTTCAGGGATTGTTTGGATAGTGATAGGAAAGAATCAATTAGGTTTTGGTGATGATTGGTTGATCCCTGCAAATTCTGTGTGACCTTCTAGTTTTGACTCTATAGTATAGTATTTGTAAAGATCACCGTTTCGCACGTATAAGTACGAAGCGGTTTTAGCAGCCATTGTACAATGCCTCAGTCGGACACAGGGGTCATGTTTTTTTGGTACATAAATTTCGAGTTAGGTAAAGCCATGTGTTAAGACAAAATCATCAGGGGTTAGTACACATAATGTAGATTTCAGTTTTGACCCCATAGTATAGTATTGCAACTACTCTGTAGCACCGCCAAGGCATGGGTCTGCCGCCTTTGACGGCCCCTCTAGTTTGTGATGATATATGAATTAGGTTTTTTTTTATACCATGATGCAAAAGAATCATTATTATTGTCTTTGTCATTGAAAGCAAACATTGATGAAACATTGGTCATTTTTCTTAAAACTTTCTGGGATGTTTTTCTTCCCATCTCATTCTAAGCCAAAGAAATAAACTATTCAATTACTTTCACAACTATGTCAAAATGTTTAAAGGGTACCAATCACCAACAAATATTTTGCCCTGTCAGAGGTTCCATGTCCCCATATGATATTCAAAGTATGAGCTTTATATATTAACTATATAAAGAGATATTGCATGTTTAAATACTCCCTAAATAAGCATTACAGCGATTTGCCTAATCGATGAACCTGTATGCGCTCGCACAACTGAACTCGGAGTTTGGTTCCACGCGAGGGTGTTTTATGTTTTCATTTATTTTCTTCACTCTCCTTAACCATTAACCCATAGAAGGTCAGGTAAAGTTTTTTGAGGTTAACTTTATACATTCTAGCTGTTCACAAATTATTTTTACATGTGATTGGTACACTTTAAGGGTACCCTTATGAACCTGGGCATTGTCTTACCAAATAGAAACACGTAATTTAAGATCTAAGCTCACTGACATCCCATTGGAATGGGTGTTGATTTCATAATATTAAATACCTGTTTCAAAAGGATTCTGGCAAAGGTATGAAAGTTTTATGAGATGCTGATTATTGATTATGGATTATTCATACAATGTTCATCACTTCTTTCAATTCATTGTGAATGGGAACTGAGTTATAAAGCCTCTATAAGCCTATGGGAATGAATTAAATCAGTTATAATAATAGTAAATAGCTGCTTCTTATGCAGTGCCTTACCAGTTACAATGTAACCGACCAGAGCGCTTACAGCATTATTACCCCTGTCACTGGATTCAGTCGCAATTCTGCACATGTGACAGTGCACTTTCTCCACTCTTCTGGGGAGCATTCCAGCCAGTCACCTGTTTCCAAGCATGCACAAAGGTTCACATGTAAATGTTTTTCATTTCCTAGATTTGTTGCTGAAACCCAACCTGGATGAATGCAGCTACTGAGGCTCCATCCCACCGTAGTTTCACCCTACACATCTTGTGAAGGGTCCGGAGACGGAGTGGTTTGGTGAAAGGAGGTGACAGAGGGCGGGGGACACTGCTCGCTCAGAGATGCAAGAGGAGGGTAGACCACACTATCTCAAGCATCACCTTGGGAGTGTCAGGGGTGTGGCTTTCTGTCCTAAGGTTAGTGGGGTTTGTTTTTTTGAAGCTTAATTTTGCTTAGGGGCAAATCGCAAAAGGTATAATTTGTGTATCACCAAAAGTCTTAAAGTTACTGTGAAAAAAAAAAATGGTTAGGGATTAGAGTGTTTCATAGGGAAATTATGATTTCACATCAAAGGCCTGCATGGGACTTTATATGAACTGAGATTCAGCTAAGTGCACCTGAGTGCATGATGTCTCAATTAGTCTATTCATAAATCCCTTTTCCCTTTATTTAGAGTGTATTTAAATATCTCTTGTTTAGAAGTGATATTTGAAGCTGATATTTTTAGATTTATGTTTTTTTCTTCACTTCACTGATTTAATTTCACAAGTGTATTACATCTACAAATAGTATCCTGTCACCTGACCCTGTAACAAAAGCAAGGTTTGCCTGCCAATTGCAGTTCTAATCCTCCACAAAACTGACCTTGCACAGTTGGCAGAGAAAAATTCATTGTCCTATAGTATCAAACTGGGCTACTGAACTAACATACAATTGTAAGAAGCTCATGAAATTGTAAAGGTCGAAAAAATAGTCTGGTTTTAAGCAGAGTTGGGGTTCAAGAATCTCAAATATGATAAGCTTATGAGTCATATATTCCTTGAGTATGTTTATGTATTAAAAACCATTTGTAATTTTTCCTTTTAAAAGAAAAAAAACTGATATAACTAGTTTTAAAAACTGTAATTGAGAATGGTGATGGCAAGTAGAAGGAGAGAAACAACAGTGTTGTTGATGTGTCACTCCACAATGTCAATGCATGTGTTACTTTATATTGATGATACATTGGTGATACATTGTCAACACCAGACAATGAATGTGAATATATTTATCTAAACATTGGTTATCATTCTGTATCTGAATGCAATCAGAACATGACAAATTTGATGTATTTTTGATAACCTTTATCCATTTTATTGAGTAAGAAGCTAATCATTATATAAGTATGGTGGATATAATATGAGCATATATTCCATTTGATCATATTTCAGGATAGATATCTCTTCTGTTCAGGAGCATTTGATGGCAGAGTGAACCTGTACACAGCACAGAAATGTGCCTTGCTTCAAAGCTACTCTGTGAGTATGCTCTATTTCTGTTCATCATACTTTATCTACTACAGGGTGGACCACAAACAGAAATTCAAACATGTAAAATCGCAACTGGGAAGGAGTAAATACTGTTGTGTTCCAAGCGCAAAGGCCCATTGCAGCCAGGTCTAGAGCCTACTTGAGGGCCCTGGAAGCTCTGTGGCTCTTAGAGGCTCTCTGGTGCAATCTCAGCCACATTTTCAAGCATTCAAACAAATTTTATGATTAATATTTCAGTAAATAATTTCGGATGAAAATAATTATGAAATTCTAACCTGTCATTGATTTTCAAACCTGTAGTTTCAAAATTCAAACATGTCGCTGTTACATGTTAAAACCCCTTGTGGACCACCCTGCTCTACTATCTTGATGCAATGATGTTGTACTTTCTCATCACCATCATGTAGTATGGCTAGGGGTCCTAAAACTACGCACCCCGCAAATTTATACGCACAATGCGACACGTTCAATATGCCAAACTTTTGGTGTGAACTATTTTCCAACCGTCTTGTTGGTCTGTCAAAAGTAGGAAATAGCATACTTTTGTGATTACAAAGTACATGTATGTAGTTGTACAGTAAAAAAATGTTAGACAAATTTTTTCATGGAGAAGTCCTCATTTAGTCATATCATAATGTCTTTCTAGCAATTCGATACCATGTATATATACATGTATATATGTATATTTGGGTTGTCATCTTTTTTGAATATATTGCTCCATCTTGAAAAAGTTGGAGCAATGATTACATGTATGTTTACGTATTTTATAATTTCTCTCTCCTACAATTTTTTTTTCAATCTAAATATGTATTATTAAGTACAATGTAACTATTGTTTCTGTCCCTTTTCACTATTTTTCTCTCCTGCTCGTAGGTGACAACATTTAGTCTTGCCAGAAACATCAATGCTGTCAGGTTCACTTGTGATGGAAGAAAGGTGAGTTGGTGGAATAAAGGGGGCAGTGAACTCTGATTACAAGTTTGTTAATATAAAAGGAGAGCAATGGGCGAAACAGATCAGTTAAAGTTTGAAGAAAAATCTGATAGAGGATAAGAAAGTTTCATATTTTTAAAGTTGATATAAACCAAACACAGATTAGCAACTCTATGATTACTTTTGTGAGGGGCTCTCCATTTGTTAGATACTGGGAATTATGAAATTTATCTCTCTGTGCCACATTTCTGCTTTTACTGATGCCATCCATTTAATATTTTATTTTAAAAAAAATGTCATACTTGTCTCAATCAAGGCTCAGCAGTGACTAAAATATTTGGTTGGCCATTGAACAATGAAATTTGATTGATTCTGAATGTTTGCTTACCTCCATTATTTTTAAAATTATGATAAAATACTGTTTTGAAATGTGTTTGTGTGTGACGGTTTTCCTCCATTTCTCTATCTTCATGAGATTGTGATAAAAAACATGACTGTCAGGGAATCACAGTTTACTTTATATTATCATCATCATCATCATCACCACCATCACTACCATCTCTTGATTTTCTCACCCATCTTTCTCTCATTTTCACCAGCTTACAAACACTTGCTGATAGATAGGCCTACAGGTGTCAATTTTATGTTGCCCCAAACAGTCCATTTAGGTTGCCTTGTAATCCCTTAAGTTGAGCCTTGCCTTGATATTCTTCCCCTGCCCTGTTGAATTGACTCAATATTATAATAGTAGAAGAAGAACTTCTTGCCTGTAAAATGCAAGTTTTTGTTCACCTAACTACTGGATTCCATGGGGATGATTTTCAATTTATAGTGATGAGTGAAAATGGTGAGCATCCCATAGGATGGATTGCAAGAAGTAAACAATGTTCTAAAAACTCTCCATTTACATTGTGATGCAGTGAAACCTGTGTGTATAGGCTGCTCAAGGGAGACAAGAAAAGCAGTCTTTATGATGATCAGGTGGTCTTTATGTACAGGTTCCTGTAATACATGTTTCAATGAGAAATAATCTTCAAGGGAAACAAGAATTGTGGTCTGTATATAGACACATGGGCCCGTATTCTCGAAAGCGAACTCAATTGAGACCATGGTTTATGCAGATTTCATGGTATAAGTGCTCTTGATTTAGCGCATACACTTAAAAAGATCCAAAATCATGCGCGTTCATTATTGGATCCTGATTGGATCTTTTTAAGTGTATGCGCTAAATCAAGCGCACTTATACCACAAAATCTGCATAAACCATGGTCTCAATTGAGTCCGCTTTCGAGAATACGGGCCATGGTCTTTCTGTACAGGTAGTCTCTAAAGCATGTTTGACTGTGTTTGTTTATTCAGATTTTAGCCACCACAACCGCAGGACGGCTGGCAGTGGTGGACGTAGAAACAGGAGCCCAGCTGTTGACATATGATAGCTGTAAGTATACAATTCATTTCAAGAGTTACAGACCAGGAATCAGATTTGTTGGGAGGCCTTTATATATATTCTTGTGTTCCTCAGAAGAATACCATAGGAAAAAGATTTTAAAGTGCTAAAAATATTAAGTACGTGGAATTCAGGTGGAAAAGGTGCTACATACATTGCTATTATTTTCTTCTATGGATGAGGCTCTTCAATATATAGCTCTGAGTATTATGTTTGTAAACAATGTGTGGATATGCCTGTAGGTATGAATTACTAGAATTTGATATCCTTGGATTTCTACAGGGCTTATGCTAGGGTCATATATGGGTATCAGTCTCTAGAGTCCTCTCTGAACATTGACTGCATGTTGTCTTATAATCTTCTGCCTTATATGTTAACACTGTTTATGAAGTGTATGGAATGATATTTGGGTGATTCTGTGTAATGTGTCCTGTAGGACGTATGTCATTCATTCAATTCTTTCACCTCCCCCCCCCCCCCCCCAAAAAAAAAAAAAAAAAAATCTCTTGATACGATCATTTACTAATGGTAATGATACCAAAAGAACAATTAATCATGGTTCATTTCAAGAGAGACATTGCACATAATGGCACATTTGATGGTTTTGATTTGTATTACCCTTGTCCTTATGTACTTCCAAAGTTTTGGAATTGTTATTGGGTCTTATGTACTTCAAAAATAGTGTATAGATTTAGTAAAAATAATATGATCACTTAAATATGATCCTTGCTTAAAATATGATCTTCACTCTACACTGTATTAAACTCAATTCTTTGACAACTTAGGAAGATTTAGTGAGGAATAAGTTACAGTAAGTTAAATGTATCTGAGCCAAACCTTTCTGCTTCAACTTGCCAACTTGCCAGCTATGAGTCATGCCATATGTTTATAGTATGTGTCATGGTCAATAATCACAGGTTCTACAAGCATATGGCCATGACATTATAGCAACATGTGGGCCAGTAGATTTCTACACAATGCAAGCTTGGATGTATGATATGTGAGGATGGTGCTCTGTTGATTTAGAATCTTTGAAAGAGTTGACTATGTGATCTTCAGTTCAGATTATTTTAGATGTGTATAATCATTCTTGTGCTGTATACACTGTATTCCAATATATGCAGCAGAATTACGTGAAAGAAGTTATATGTATGACAATGTAAATTTCTTGCCAAGTTCATGTATGCCCCTCTGAGCTGAAAGCAAGGACAGTTATTGGGGGGGGGGGGGGGGGCAAGGACAGGGCTCGTGATAAGGGTTCTGCATAAAGTTATTCAAATTGCATTCATGCTGAAGTTTACCAGAAAATGTTTTGAAAAAATAAAAAATAAAATAAGTAGATATATTTTAAAAAAAAGAGAAAATAAAAAAGATGATTAGGCATGAACATTGTTGTTCATTTTGAGAATTGTATAATTTTATTGCATTAATTTTTTTATAAATAAAAGACTTTATAATTTTCAATTCATAGGTGCTTTCAATGGCCGAGATAGAACTGGGTTAGCAGTGGATCCCAAGTGCCCTCACACTGTTGTTTGTACCTGTGTCAATGGAAAGGTGTGTATTTATGTGATTCATGTGTACACCATGTTTTTAAGAATTTATGAGATTTGAAAGTGGATCGCGCCATCGTGGGGCAACCCATGGCCTGCTCCAGGGAGGTCCACTGGCACGCCGCAGGTTCACACCTGCAGAGGGTAACGTGATCTATTTTGGCACTCTCTGCACAGTAGAATGCGAATTGGCGCGCTCTAGATTGCGCTATCTCTCGTGGAGCACCACCTAGAGGTGGTCCAGCGATCCGCCGTTTTGGATCGCTGTGGACGTTCGTGGATTGCACTGAAATGACGTCGCCTTAGAGATGGTGCGATCTAGGGCGCGCTAGAGCGCGTTATCTCAGTAACGAGAACAGGGTCCATGTTCATCATTTTGACATCACTTATTTTTTTTTTAGAAAAGATTTATAAAAGTAGAAGGAAATAAATTTAATTTCTTCTTTCATATTCAACATTTCTGGAAATCAGTATAACGTACCTTTTTTTTGCAAATGTCATTTGTTATGGAGTCTCAAAGTACAGAATGTATCATTTGTTCCATATTCTTATACACCCTCACAATCTCCTTTGGAATCTTGTATAACTGCTTGAACAATACGAAGAAAATTCACTAGAAATTGTTTTGAATGCAGACATCTTCAAGCTTAGCTGTTATATTTGTACGTTGTTTCATCCTGCATTAAAGTCAGTCTTGATTTGTAATAGGGCCAGTGATCTTCTAATTCTCTGTATCACTATTAAAAGTGTTGTACATTTCAACCAGGGCAACATGTTCATTTCCAGACTGTTCTTATTTTCTTTTAATCTACAGGGGTTAGCAGTATTTGACCTCAGAATGTCGATTCCACTATTATATGTATATGATGTGAGTATTTTCAGTGAAAGCTTATATGCATATTTTAACCCCTTGAATTGAGACCTATGAAAAATGTGTGTTGTACCAAAATCATTCATATCCAGTGGGTTAAAGATCTGTGTACTTCAAAGCAACTGTTCATTAGGACCTTTAGCAAAGGTTTTGAATATAGCCTTTGGCAGAATATCTCTCTGTCTTGAACATAGTATGTATATATATATATATATGTAGTATGTAGTATGTATTTTTGTTGTCGCTTATGTGGTATTTTTGGTTGTTTTCAAGCTTACTTTTGGCACGATCACATCAGTTATATTCGACCCTCATCTGTGTGTATTACGGTATAAGGCTGTTTTCGAGCGCACCGAGCACCGGTAACTCCCATTCTGACTTCATTTCTGAACGCGCACGGTACCGCCTAGCTTGAATCTTCCTCGCAGCTCTTATTTTTTTTAGACTCGTGAAAAGACCTATCGTCTGAAATGATTTCCATTTATTACTGCAGCAAATATAATTGGATTACATTGAAATTCAGTTTGTGAATTGCATGTTTAAAGTTCTAAATTGCAATATATTAGTGCTAAAATTAGTTTGGATGTACCTGAAATCCGAAAATGCAAACCCCGGTTTCAGCGTGACTGGCAGGGACCGGTCGGGCAACCGTTTCGACTCGGGCCTAACATGTACATATCTTCATCTTACTATTACAGAACAAGCCCTTCTGTAAATCCTTGTAGTGCTTTCAATAATTTAGAATGTGTCCAAATAGAAGCGTAGAGTTTTTTGCTCCAAAATGTCAAAAAGGCCCACTGGCAATATATTGTATGTTTTCAGTAGCTAATATTGGGTTTCTTAATAGATTTCCTTGCTGTGTTTTGATCTGCAGTTACATTGTGATGTCATCCGTGATGTCAGCTTTCTGTCCGATAGTTGGCCTTGGTGTTCAGGGGAAACTACATTTGTAACTGCTTCAATAGACGGCCATGGGAAGGTATGCGGAACATATGCCCTTATGGTGCCACCAAGTTGAGAAACGTGTGTCAAAATTAACATTACATGAAGCAAGTTTTAAACTTAGTGTCTGATTTCATTCTTAATCTCAGTATAAAAGTTATTTCATGACATCTCTCTTCACATTTCAGGAAACCATCCTGATTTTCAAAAAGAAAGAGAAGATTTATTTATGCAAGTATTAAATTTCATATCATGGCAGTGGTTATTTCAGTTGGTATAGACCCTATTTAATCTTTGTAAATTTCATGTACAGTGATACTCCTGTTGGATCCAATTGTACTGAAATCCAACCCACAAATACCTCAGAGAAATATAATAAAAGATTATCAGAAACATAAGGTTTCATTGATATAATAGTGCATATATGCATCCCACCATACATGGTGTTTAAAGATAAAGTTGAGTTCTGGTCGGGAGAATTGCGAAAGAAACTGTCTCAAAGCAATCTTGAAAGGTTGATTATATAGCACATAAGAGTTGGTGTATGCTGTACAGTTTTGGAATCAGAAAAATGATAAGAAATTGACTCAATCCTGCTGAGAGTCACATGCACTGCACACAGAAATCTGTATATGGGACACACACAAATGTTCGGGCCAAACATTTCAGCTGTTTCTTGTCATATTTTGAATGTGAGCACATTTGAATAGCAATCCTTTTCAGGGAACATTTCTACTATGATCATCTTCCAAACTAACATAAAAAGAATGAGAAAGCTCACAAATTATTTTTTACCTTTCCCAGAACTCAACCTTCCCTTTAAAAGCTTCATTATCTAATTTTTAATAGTATCACTTGAGGCCCTCAAATGTTACATGGGTAATCTTTCGTCAAATTTTGAAAATTTGATTTCTGTTCATAAGACCTCAGTTTATATATGTATTTTGCCGTAAAGAAATATCTCTTAATAGAACTGTTGCAAGAACACAATTAAAAAAAAAAAGAAAGATTTGGTAGCATTCTAGAAATCAAGAACACAAACCTTGTCATCTGCAATAATATGTCTTTGGTTGAGGTTTCTCATGTTATTGTTAATTGTAGGTTGTAACAATAGATGGTCGTACCCTGCTAGACATTCCTGCTGGTGCTACTCTCCATTCAGTATCTCCTACCCCGGGTCCTTACAATGCAATGGCTGAAGATGGGTTCTCAAGTAAGTCATTCTGTCCATTTAATGGCTTTGTAATCAAATATATACCTTGCACTGAGAGGCTCCAGTTGAAATTATGGATTATGTGAGGTGACTGGCATAGCACTATTTTCTGAGAGGCCCAGCCCTGAAAAAAAGAGCAACTATGCCAGTCACCGAAGAATCCATAATTTCAACTGGTGCATCGAAAAGGGTGCATGGTACCTTTGATTTATATCCTACAAGAGTGAGCCTAGACAGATAAAATACAAAAAATAAATGTAGGATATAGACCTACATACACTGAGAGGCTCATGCACAAACATTATCTCAATACAATGTTCCCGATATCAGTAGCTTCAAAATATCCAGAATAACAAAAAAAAATGTTAAGATATCGGTAGAGCGAAAAATATCTGAAGGTCTGAAGTTGTTTGTTTTTTTTTCTGACATTTTTCCTTCATGGTGAAAGTTTTTTATGTCACATGAGACATTCCTGGCCAATCCTTGCACAAGAATTTTATGATGTAGGATATAGTTCTGTTTGTAATGGTTGAAAAATTGTGCTTTTTATTTGTTTTATTTGTTCCAAGTATTTTGAAATTCCTGCAAGGTTTCAGCCAATGTAGTAATCGACTGAACTTCTTTGAATCACTTTTATAGTTTGACACATGGATTCATAAAAAAAAAAAAAGAAAAGAAAAGGAGTTGGCAGAATATGTTTCTTTCCCCTTTAAATGCATGTTTTTTAAAATAGAATTCCCAGTTAAGTTATTGTAAGAGTCATCAAATATAGAACCATATTTATCAACTGAACATTTGCAAAACATTTTTATTGATGAGAAGATATTAGTAATTGAGATGTAACTCATTAGCTCATTTATTGATAATGGATAAATATTGGAAAAACTAATCAATGGTAAACAAGTGGTGTCTTGGAAATGTAGATTTTCCAGGTGAATTTTTTAGGGGTTAAAAAAGAATGAAAAGAAAAGAAACTCATTGTAATTATTAGCTGATAATCCATGTCATATGATTTTTTTGGTTGCATTTTCCATATTACAGGTGTAATTATGCTAGGTGGAAGTGAAGTTTGTGCCTACTTGCCAGATGTTGGTGTCCAAGAGACACTCAGAGAAAATGGTGATGAATCAATATGGAAAATCAGGTATTATGACAACACTTTCGTTCATATCAAACATGATATTAATATCTTTCAATCAAATGTATTTGAGTGAAAGTTGATAAGAATTCTTTACATGTATGTGGTTAAAATAAATGTATGTACATGTATGTACGTAAACAAGTATAGCTGATCTAACATTCTATTTAACTTCATGCAGATCATCCTTAGAATTACATGTAGTTACAATTTCAGATTTGGTAACATTACTATGTGAAAAAAAGGGGGGGGGTAAAGACACTTTTAATGATAGTGACTCAACTAGTATCAAGCTCAATTTTGCACTCAGTAAAGTTGAAGAGTGTGGAATTTATTCAGAGAAATTCTTTTTTACCTTTCTTAAAATAATGCTTTGAATTGTTAATACTTAATGTGCTACAATGAATACACAGGAAAATATTAGAGAGAGAGAGAAGAAAAAAGGAAAAGAAAAAGAAAGAAAGAAAGGGGGAAAAAGAAGAAGAAAGAAGAAGGGAAAAAAAGAAAAGAAAAAAGAAAAGAAAAAAAAAGGTGAGTATAGGTGATGATGCGCATACAAAGTCTTAATATTGCAAGTAATAGGGTAGCCGACGAACTGTAATTATAAATAAACACTTCTAGTATACGACACATTATTCATCAGTAACTACTAAGTTAACACTAAAACTCCAAAAAAAATTATGTCTTACCTAGTTCTAATACCAAATAATTAACAAATAAAGAGTAACAAGCACAGATTAATCCTCCCTAAACTTGCACTACGCCAATAACAAAGGCCAAGGTAAGTCTTTATCTCACCCACCGGGCAAGGTATCAGAATCATATAACGAGAGAGCAAGAACAGATGAGAGGGCAATGTCGCCCTCTTACAACCAGCCTGGCGTAAATCATCGAAATCGATGGATATCGCCATCAAAATCAACAACAACAACAACAACCACATTGTAGTTCTCATGGGATAGTTTTCTCAATGGTTTCAATATCTTTCCAGTTTGAAACTAATTTATGCTGGTGTTAAAAGGTAGTAATTTTGCCATTCGATATCCAAAAAGGGTAATGTGGAAAAGCGTTTGTGTTGCACAGGACAATTGGTGCCTATTATTTTGTGGCGATCGGCACTTCTTGGCAAACGAGCAACTGTGCCAATCGGCACTTGTGGCAAATGAAAGGTTAATTAGATGGTCACTTTTTAGCTCATCCGGCCCGAATGGGCCAGATGAGCTTATGCCGTGGCGAGGCGTCCGTCGTCCGTCGTCCGTCCGTCCGTCCGTCCGTCCGTCCGTCCGTCCGTCTGTCCGTCCTTCGTCTGTCGTCCGTCCACAATTTCAAAATGCTTCTTCTTCGCCATTTCTTACCCGATTTTAATTCCGTTTGCTTTATATGATAGCACTAGGTGGGGGATTCGAAACTTCTACACAGAATTTTGAAACTCATTAAATATGCTAATTTATGCGCATTTCTCAAAAATCACAAAAATTGCTTCTCCTTCCTCATTTATTGACCGATTTCGATTTTTTTTGTTCCATCTGAAAGACTTTCATGAGGTTCATTGAACTTCTACACAGAATTTTGAAATTTTGTCTACAAAATTAATTATGCTAATTTATGCGATATTTATTCAAAAATCACAAAAATTGCTTCTTCTTCCTCATTTATTGACCGATTTCGATTTTTTTTTTCCATCTGAAAGACTTTCATGAGGTTCATTGAACTTCTACTCGGAAATTTGAAATTTTGTCTAGAAAATTATTTATGCTAATTTATGCGAAATTTATTAAAAAGATCACAAAAATGGCTTCTTCTTCCTCATTTATTGACCGATTTCAATTTTTTTTTTGTTCCATTTGAAAGACTTTCATGAGGTTTATTAAACTTCTACTCGGAATTTTAAAATTTTGTCTAGAAAATAATTTATGCTAATTATTTATGCAAATTTATGCAAAATTTATTAAAACATCACAAAAATTGCTTCTTCTTCCTCATTTATTGACTGATTTTGATTTTTTTTCTTCCATCTAAAAGACTTTCATGAAGTTCATTGAACTTCTTCATGGAATTTTGAAATTTTGTCTAGAAAATTATTTATGCTAATTTATGCGAAATTTATTACAAAATCACAAAACTTGCTTCTTCTTCCTCATTTATTGAGGAAGACTTTCATGAGGTTCATTGAACTTCTACTCGGAATTTTGAAATTTTATCTAGAAAATTATTTATGGTAATTTATACAAAATTTATTTTAACTCTTTGCCCTGTCCATTATGAAACCCATGGCTGCTGGATTATTTCAAAGGCTATACCTTTCTACATGATTTCTGTCGACATCATCGACAGAACCGAGAACCCAGAAGTGACAGTGGTCAACAATAGCGGGTTATGAGCTAATAAAGACTTGAAACAGTGAGGGACAATGCACTGAAGCCACCCTTAAATGTCCCAACCTTAAAATTCTTTTTTTACACCAATGCATAACTTATGTCATTCAGTGCTTTTCTCTTTTATTACAAATCTTAACCTTCAAATCTCTCTCAATAAAGATTTCACAGTTGGTAGAGATACCTCACCTTGACTAACTTTATGCTTTATTTCAAATTTCTCTGTCACACAGTAAAACTATTAAAATTTACATTCCCCAAAATCTTTTAACTGAAGTCGTGCAACTTGAGTTGTCAATTTCCAGACTTTCATTCATATCTACATGTCACTGTCTCCTTCCAAAACCACATTTAGCCAGATCTGCAATAGGCACTTCATCATCTGTACATGCATGTAACCAATACATGTACATTTCATCGATTCATTACAATGTCTACTGTGTTCAAAGTACAAATTGCATCAATTTCTTTGCTGCATGCCGGATGAGCGCCACATCATTGATGTGCTAGTTTACTCAGTAAGGCCATGATATCTTTGTGTATCAGTAATCGATTTAGAACACAACATATTATTGTGCATCGCACCCGTCATTAAACATACCATTTTGCTTTCCAGTGCAGTGTAATTTACAGATCATAATGCTGTTGCCTGAAGGAATTGTTGTGGAATGGCCGGATCTGTTCACGATGGCATTGTTGTGTTCTGAATTAATCACTGATACACACAGATTTGTCAACTTTTATTCGTCAAAACGTAAAAATCTAATCCAAATTCAAAGCATTATTTGATTAATATTATTTCAGAAAGTGGCGTAAAATAATGTGCAGCATTCAGTTCAACACTACCCTACAGAGGTGGATCCCGGATTGTAGAAAGGGAGATGAGGGAATTTTCCCAGACATTAGTATTTTCCAGGAACATGATTACGGGAATGACGCCGGCTCCCTCCAGTCTCTCTCAGGGGGAAGAAGCAAAAAAAAGTTTGCCTCTGAATTGTTTTTTCCTGCACATGGAAATCCCACTGGCCCTCTCTAGGCTCTCTTTCCCTCAGGATGAGAGGAAAATTATACCCAGGAATATGATTTTCGGAATCTTGCGCATGCCCTCCAAAGGCCTTTTGATCACTGATCAAATTTTCAAAAGTGTCTTCTTTTATTTGCACTGTATTAGTCAATGCAATCTAATTTGAAATTGTAATATTTCTTTTGTTTGTTTCCTGTTAATAATAATTGTGTAATAATGAATCATTGTATAATAATTTTATGTTATCTCCTACTCAACTTAGATGTATTTCCATGTCAACAGTAATATGCCCCATATCTCGCTCTCTTTCTTGCTATCTTTCTCTCTCTCTCCTTCTTTTCTTCTCTTCTCTTCTCTCTCTCTCTCTTAACTGCGCCAGGAGTGTCATTTTTGACAGACATGGCGCAATATAAATACTCATAATTATTATTATTATTATTATTATTTATGTAAGTAGGCTGAATCTTACACTCCAATTTATCTCATAGTACAGATGTACAAAACAAAACAAAAACTTGTTGCATTAATATTTCTTTGATACACACAGATTTGCTGACTTTTATTTATGTGTGTGACTTGTTACTGAGTCTCCATAATTTGTAACAGTTTCTTTGTGATCTTTCCTTTTCTAAAAGGTATACATCAAATGGCAGTATGTTGTATACAGCATGTGAAAAAGGGGTTATAAGAAGGTAAGTGCTCATAATCCTAGTGAAATAAATTTCTTCACACACATAATTAGATTTACCTCAGTAAAATCTTTTATTCAGTTTTTACATAATTATATATAATTATTACATTTATGAACAGAGTATGATAAATTTGTCGTCATTGATATCGATTCCCAACTCATAGGAGTAAATTGTTGCATCTATTTCATTAACTAAGAACCATTTATACATATTTAAGCAAGAAAGAAAAATTATACATTGCAAGTTATGAATTTTTCACAAATACATGTATTACATTATATATATACTTTTTATGCCTCCGCCCACCGAAGGTGGGTGCCGGAGCCATTATGTTTTCTGCTCATGTATGCATATGGGAGGGACAATAGGCTGATTACATTTTTGGGTCATGAGGTCAAAGGTCAAAGGTCACAAGAGGTTATTGCGAATATGAAAATGGCTTGTTCTCATGATAACTTAAGAACCATTTGGCGAATCAACTTCAAACTTAGTTCATGCATGATATGGGAGAGATGATTATCTGATTAGATTCTGGGGTCACAAGGTCAAAGGTCACAGAGGTCATTGTATATATGAAAATGGATTGTTCTTGTTATAACTTAACCATTTAGCGAGTCAATTTCAAATTTGGCTCATGTATGCATAAGGGATTGATGATGATCTGAGTTGATTTGGGGGTCATGAGGTTAAAGGTCAGAGTTCACAGAGGTCATTATATACCTGGAAATAGATGGTTCTCAAAATAACTCAACGATTTAATGGATCAACTTCAAACTTGGTGCACATGTATATAATTGGATGACAGTGATTTGATTAGATTTGGGGGTCATGGGTTCAAGGTCAAACGTCAGAGAGGATGTTATATACCTGTAAATAGGCTGTTCTTGCAATAACTTGAGCACAGTTTGACATTTTAACTTCAAACTTGGTACATGTATGTATACTATGGTGACAATGATCTGATTAGATTAAGGAATTCAGCCATATGGCAATCTGCTTGTGATCTTTAACCCCATGAACCTCTTGACATATCAATTTTAACGAGAGATAAAAGATTTTTCAAAATTTTTCAAAACAAAATTTTAAAAAATCAACATGAATATGCGAAATATTTCTGATCTGGCAATGGTGGAGGCATAAATTTTGACTGCGTGCGGTCGAGAATTCATCTAGTTCAAATATGAATTTGAGTTGTTTTTAATACAAAAATCAAATAAATTATTAAGCTAAATTGTATGTTCAGGAAATATTGATTGATATACATTGCAGAATAATTTAGATAAAAATCTTACAATGCATTCGTAAAATGTAAAAAGATAACATAAACGAATGAAAGTATACAGAAAATTATAAAGGAAATATACACATGATGATTTATAGATATCATAATTTGCTTTAATTTAGCATAACTAAGAAAGGAAGTTAAAGAAATATATGTAAATATGATTAGTTAGATTGTAATTTTAATCATTACATTAGCATTTTTCGAAAATCTTGTAGTTGTAACTCAGGTACTTGTAGTGTTCATAAAATTACCAATTATCAAATTTTATGGTGACACAGACTTTTTTTTATTAAGGAAAGCATGAGAGATGTTGAAATATGTATCCTGGACACAGTTATTGGTGAAGCTGTGTATTAAGAGCAAAATTTATACTTCCTTACATTTCAGAGATAAGAAAAAGAAAAAAGTGTAGAATTAAATGACATCACACTTGAATGAAAAAAAGAAAATGTTGGCTTATTTTGGTGGGCTCACAGCTGAGGACATCTTCCCCTCCCTGGCCATACAGTAAAAAAAAAAAAAAAAAAACTTGGCATGCAGATAGAATGAATGAGGGAGTAATAGGTATGATTCTCTCCCTCAACCTCATAATTAATTATCATGTGCCATATTCTGTAGACCTCAAATCAAATCAAAACATTAATTTCCCCTTTTAAACACATTACAAAATTATTGACAAATCATGATGATAGTAAACGATATTAGTGGCAGGATCATGAAAAGTACAAAAATTGCTTTTTGAAAGTGACCCCTTAATTATTGTGAGAAATCGTAGTCAAAGAACACTGAATCCAACTTCCAAATTCTTCAGTTTTAAATTAGAGAGGGCGGCAGACAGGTTTATGAAAACCACTAAAACCATGCTGCTAACTAAATAGTTTATGTATCATGCAAAAGAAATCTATCCTTTGTTGTTCAGTATTACCCCCTTCTGTGCCGAGTGCTGTAAATCCTGCCAAACGATTTAAGTCTTGAATATTGTGTACATTGAAAACGGCTAGAATTGCCATTTTTAAAAAAAATCACTCAATGCAGGTATTTATTTTGTAATGCATTTTATGTTACTTGCTCATTTAAAGTGAACTAATCACCAAAAAATATTTTGCTCTTTTATGTTAGAGGTTCTGTGTCGATATACTATATTCAAAATATGAGCTTCAAATGTTGATTCTATATAAAAAGATATTGTAAGTTGAAACACACTCCCTATAAACAATACAGCGACTTGGGAGGAGACTAGTTGACGCACCCATAGAATAAGGAACGGAACTAAGAGTTGGGTTCCGCACGAAGAGGCTATATGTTTCCCTTCATTTTCTTCATACTCCTTAACCCTTTCAAGACAGGAATTATTTGAGGGCTAAATTGATCACATTTTATTCTTCAAATTGGCAACATTAATATTTTTCTTTTAGTGCTACATGGTTCTAGTAAGGTGTAATGTCTTTGAGAACAATATACATGGTTAGAAATTTTGTCGAAAAGTTGAAAAAATTGCCAATTTTGATGAAAAACAATGCTTTTGAAACTCTCAATGTGTTGCCAATTAAAGGATTTCAAAGCTTATTCTCATTTTTAAAATTCCTTAAATAAAACGCAATATAGTCGTGCAACAAAAATGGACATAGTGTGTACAGAAATTTTTGCTCTTTCTACTCATGCATCTGGTACATTTTTTAGAGCTCTGAATAAAAAATTATTGAGCTAAACCACAAAATGTGGTCAATTGTCTTGAAAGGGTTAACCGTTAACCCATAGAATGCCAGGTAAAGTGTTTTGAGGTTGATTTGGTACATTCTAGCTGTACACAAATCATTTTTTTAGGTGATTGGTACACTTTAAGCATCAATGATGATGATAAAGGCCTCTCTTCTAAAGAATTCTTGATTCCCTGCATTGCCTTCTAAGTCTTGGTCTAAATTGCCTATTTTGAATATTATGTAATTGTAGAAAACTACTGAAGCGTGTTTGTATGCATTCAATTATTGTGTGAGCCAAGTGATCATGTAGAATCATATAGCAGCAAATAACAGACTCAGGGTCTACACTAGGTACAGTTATGTACAGTTGCTATTAAAGGGTACCAATAACCTATAGAGATTTATGTACAGCTAAAACGTATTGGATCAAGCCTCAAAAATTTTTACTGGACATCTGTGGGATAATGGTAAAGAAAATGAGGATAATCTAAACACACACACGGAACCCAAGTACATGCACTATTCTTTGTGATCATGTATGGGTGCATCTATTGGTCTACCCACAAGTCACTTTTATGGTGACTTATGGGTAGCATAAGAGTATATTAAACTTGCGATTTCTCTTTATAGAAGTAATATTTGAAGCTCATATTTTGAATGGAGTGTACATGTAGATCTACATGTAGTATGGAACCCCTAACATACAGTGCAAAAGATTTTTGGTGATTGGTACCCTTTAAAGTGAAACTATGCAATGGCATTCATGCGGTGACTCATGGTTTATCTAATAATGGACTGAGTCAAAACAAATTCCTGCAATGGTAACAATGTTTTGCATATATCACTGATCGAGTGAAAGATGAAAGGATTATCAAAGAATGGAAAGGATGAAAACCCTTTATTCCTACAATGGTCACAATATTTTGCATGTGAGTGCACTGATCTGGTAAGGCACAATTCCTAGAGAAGAAAACCTGGATTATCCTTACAAATGTAAAATAATTGTTTCAAACATGCTTTCTTACACATAATATCACCGATATACATGTAGTTTAAATGTGAGTCTGTTCTAGTAACTTTTAGATTCAATTCCTTTTCAGGTGAAACTATGAGAAGGCATTTAAAGTGTACCAATCACCTGAAAAAATAATATATTTGCAGCTATAAGGTATAAAATCAACCTCAAAGAACTTTGTCTGGTATTTTATAGGTCAACAGTTAATGAGTTTGAAGGAAATAAAGGATAACATGAAAATGCTCGCGCGGAACCGAACTCCGAGTTTGGTTCCGCGCGAGCCTTTATCTTGGCGAGCCCGTACGGGTGCGTCGAGTAGTCTACTCACGAGTCACTTTTACGCTTATAAAGAGTGTACTTGAAATTGCAATATCTCTTTATAGAATTAATATTTGAAGCCCATATTTTGAATATAGTATAACGACATAAAACCTCTAACATACAGAGCAAAATTATTTTTGGTGATTGGTACCCTTTAAACTTTTATGACTACATTCAAAGACCTGGTGATTATCTAAAAGTAGTGAGGGTGAAAACCTATTATTCCTCAAATGGTCAAACCATTTTGCGCATGATATCACTCGTCCTGTTTATTTGCGAGTTTGGTCTAGATTTACTTTCCAGATGAAACTATAAGTAAGCATTTGATCTCTTATGGCATCTCTCAAGCATAAAAAATTCTTATAGTGGATACAGGGTGAAAACACATTCCTACTGAATGCTCACACTTTTTTGCACGTGCTGTTGCTGATCTTGTTGAACACAAAAGCCTAAGAAGTGATCTCGATTCTAAATTTTGAAAATTTCTGAATTTACACTGTACATGTAAAGCAATGATTAATTCTACTTGTCTGCAGCATTTAATCATTCTAACACAAACCTGAATGAATTATCTTTTTCTAGATATTACTGCATTGTATATAACAGGAAGGAGCATAAAATTTGCTACACCATTATAAAAGAAGATGAACCAGCTTTTCTCTGTTTACGAATAGACATTCACTACTTTTTCCCTTAGAATAACAAACATACAGGTTATGTTTCCAACTGGAAGGCATATGATTGGTTATTAGTTATACATCATTACAATATTACCTATGATTACCATTTTGCCACTATATGACTTATAATTTAATGGTCAATGCAAAAGCTTTGTACGGCTACCCTTTTTTAGGTACCTCAATGTCTAAGAAATATCAATCAATCAGTATCATGTTAATTAATTTCTATAACCTTTGCCAAAATTACACATCAAAGGGGACCACTCACCAGATATAATAATTTGTGCATCATCAGGTGACACAAGATCACTCCCAAAACTAACTGAGGCATTCAAATAGTTCAGAATTAAAGAAAAAAAAGGAAAAGACAACTTCATATCAAGGCTCGCTTGGCAGGAAGCTTGTAGTGTAATTTCTTTACAGGAGTAACAGTGGGAGCCAATATTTTTTGAATGATATTTTACAGACATGGAATCCCACATATACAAAGATAGTATTTTTTGTGATTGTTCCCCTTTAAACTAGGTACCATTCAGTTACTTCTTAGCAAAAAGGATAGTTGAAACTTGATATGAAATGTGGTATCGTCAGCTCCTTGGTACCATATTTTTCCACGTTGATTAAAAGATCTGTATCAATAAACTTTGGATTAATACTATCTAAAAGAAATTGTTACTATGCACTGTGCTTCAGCTGACCGCCTGGCCATCCCATAGAAATTTGTAGAATGCTACATGTATATGTTGGTTATGTACACACATGTGTTGTAGTGCTGCTAGTGGTGAGTTTCCTTTAATGGGCCACCCCCCCCCCCCAAAAAAAAAAAAAAAAAAGAAAAGAAAAAGAAAAAAAAAGAAAAAAAAGAAGAGTATTCAGTCTTAATAAAGAGCATGTTGTTGAAAAAATTATGAAGCAAAATAACAGTAATAATTTGTCTTTGTATATGTATATTGTACAATCAAACATCTCATAGGGAATTCCAGAGCTTTCCCTCTTTTCAACCATAAAAGTATAATGCTGAAATTAAATTTACCTCTATATGAAAGCCAAAATCATTACTACTTAACAAGAATGTAAAGATAAGTGTTATCCTCCATGACGATAACGAATTAAGTATTATACAGCTCAGTCCACCTCCAAAAGAAAGACAAATGTACTGAGTGTTAGAAAAAAGACATTTAACCCATGAAAGTTAAAAGAATTACTTCATTAAACTTACATGCAGTAGACAGCTGAGGAGTATTATTAAATGATATTATTTGAAAATGATGGAAAAGACTTTATCATTTTGCTGTAATTCTCTCTTTTTCTCAAAAATGAGCTTTTTTTTGTTCCAAGGAAAGCATTTCATCCTCCAGTAACTCAGCACAAACATATGAATGTGTACCAAACTTAAAAAAAAAAGAAAGACTTTTCGGTAGCTTAGCGAAAAGTAGTGGCTCGAAAAAATGCGTACGGAACGCAAAATGCACATTGTTGAAAATTCTAATTTCATTGCATTTAAAGGTACAAACATACATGTTATTAAGGCATAGACCAGGTAAAAATACCTTGATTATGCTTAATATTACCAAAACCGTCATTAGATATGTAAAAAAATTGCAACTTAATAATTCACCACTATCACCAACAATTTCGCCATTTGCGTTCTAGACATGTCTTTTCGTGCCACTCCATTTCGCTTAGCTACCTTAGTTCAATTTGTATCAAGGGCAAAAGTCAATGGACGTGGAGTTCACTCAGTCTACGATCGGAACTATTTGGGTTATAGTCTTGCTTTCCTATGACCAGCTTCCATCATGATTATTCCTCAACAATTCATGATTCCTTAGCTGGAATTTTTGTCATTCATGTACTTTCTAATAATACTCATATGACACACAAAAAAAATGAGTTATATTGTTTGTAAATGTAGAATGATCTGTAATATAGATGTCCACAAGAAGGAATACTGCCATGTGTGTAAGGTAGAAAGATGGAAACATAAGATCACCAGAAAGTTAATTCTGCCCTTATGAAGTGAAGTATGGTGACCAGGGAAACCTAGAGCATAATACGAAACCTGTTTCAAAAAGAAAATCTTCAGGTTATCTTTTACCATCATTCAGCGTAGGTTGTGGTGATGTCAGTGTCAATGGAAATGACAAAGATTTCTTTCCAAACCAAATCTGTATCCTAAAAAATACAAAGCAGATACAGATTTTAGATGAACGTCATTATGTTTCTAATAACATTTTAATGTGTGTCATAAAGTAATGCAGTGTCAGTAGGTCAAAGGAAATATCAAGTGAATTCAATTCACTTTGGATACCAATAAAATAGAATACTTGTGTTTATATCCAAGGTTTTCAAGAAATTACCCAAAATCAATTAATGCTTTACCTATGTGCATTGCTTAATTAATCAAAAAATATCTTGTTGCCAAAATATCTTAGCGTGAAGATATTCTGGTAGATGCAAATAATGTTGAAAAAGAAATACCAAAACTGCACTTCAGAACATTAAATTCTTCCCTAATAGTGCCAAGGCTCATGTTGTTTATATCATGAACTTGTAGTATAGCCTGTATTACATGTGTAGGTAGTACTAAAGACTGACAGTACACAATTTTTACACCAATCCCATGTCTTTAACTACACTGTGTAGTAAGAATGATAAATCGTAGGTGATATCTAAGTTAATAGTAAAATTAAGTTTTGGTTGCAGGAAATGAAATTGGAATGAACTTGTTGAATATGGTCTTATATTACCGTTCCAGCTGACTATAAAAGGATGTATGATGTGCCAAATATCTGTCTATGCGTTCTGATAGATATCACTGTAAATACATGGATCTTACAGAAACTCCAAGCCTACACTCTGCTCATTCAACACTGGACTGCATGGCAATGCAGTAGAATTTGTGTGCACACAGTTGTGTGGTGCGAGTTATATGTAAACTTATTCTTCACAGTCTTGGCACTGTTTAATGAAAATCAATAATATAAGTGTCACATTTTCTACAACATATTTGCTCACAGCCAGTCAAATGCAATGATTTTAGTAGCTTCTATTAAGTATCATAAATTGGTATTGATAATAGGTTTTACGAAACAGGGACCTGTTCTATGCTGCAATTTTATGTAGTCCTTAGAAAGAAGTATTGCAATTGTCTTTTTCATACATGTATTTCATACAAAGAATTTGAAGTAATCAAATGACAGTCTTTTTTATATCCTGTATTTTAATATCTCATATGGAGTTCAATAGTTTTCTATTTCTAACCAAGGAAAGTGTAGATGCAGGAACTTGACTTCATTTTTTGATCAGTTAATACTAAAATGTTACCAATAAGGTACACTTGAAAAGAAAATATATCAAGTCCACATTTATGTACTGATATTTTTAGTATGTTAATTATTGATTAATAGAAAGCATGTATTTCAGTGAATTTAATTGCCTTTTTTTAATTATGATTTTAGTTTCATTGTCTATATTTGTACTCTATTGCTACACAATCATGACCCATGATTATTCAAAATTTATATTTAACATGATCGCAAAAACTTTCAAGAAATCAATGTAAGGGTAATTTCAATACCTTATTGTATTGCCCATGGAAGTCATTATGTATTATGTCATTGCAGTGTTCCCACATTTCAAAAGGTGATGAACAAGGCTATTAAAGGAGAATGAAACCTTGAGGAAAAAAATCAATTTTAATGAAAAGAGAGGATAGAGAGAAGCAATTTTTAAAAAGTTACATCAAAATTGGTTACGAAATGAAAAAGTTATGAAAGTTTCAATTTACTTTCTATGGCGATCCTCAAATTGGCAATGTTGCTTCAAAGTGACAGGTTTAGTAGTCCAACTTTCCATATGTTTTGTACACAAAATTTCACATTTTCCCCATTATCTCTCAAGTTGCTGCTTGTCTCCTTCTTAGCTCAAGATATATCATGGGAAAATGTATTTGACACAACATATGTTGAGTTCACAAAAGGACAAGCAGCATCTTTAGAGATAATGGAGAAAATGTGAAATTTTGTGTACAAAACATATTGAGAGTTGTACTACTAAACCTGCCATTTTGAAGCAACATTGCCAATTTGAGGATCGCCATAGAAAGTAAATTGAGACTTTTCAAACTTTCATAACTTTTTCATTTCGTAACCGATTTTGATGGAACTTCTTAAAAATTGCTTCTCTCTATCCTCTATTTTCATTAAAGGCATTGATTAACTTTGCCCAGGATTGAAAAAAAAAAATCACTGTTCCAGCTAATGCTGTAATCATAATTGCAAACCTTTAGCTCAGACAGGAATCGCCTGAGTTTTATAAGCTGATCGGTCGTTTATATATCAAGATATTTACGATTGAACATTGATGTCGGGATAGAGTACCACCGAACCCTAAAGAACTCTTACGGTTGGCATACCTCGCTCTATCACAGAATACCGTACGGGCTGGAAACTCGCTCTGAAATCGCCAAGCGCTGGTGCTTGGTTTTTGTGACTGCAGCGCAGCGAAGAAGCTGAGCGACTTGCGCTAGCGATTGATCGCGATTTTCTCTTTTTTAGGATAGTAAACGGGTTCCATTTTCTCTCATACTTTCACATATCCTTAATTATATATGTAGTTAGAGGACTGCACACAATTCACTGGCATTTGAGCTGATTTTACAATTTTTCACAAAGTTAATCAATCACTTTAACATGGATATTTCCCCAGGGTTTCATTCTCCTTTAAAATTGCGTAAGGTTGATTTCTTGATGTCTTTTTGAAGGTGTTATTCATAATTTGTTCTAAACTGGAAGTGTCCATTCAGAACTCATAGAGAGCATCATGTTACATCATGAATAAATTAATAACATTAATACTACACTGCAACTTCATTTGCAATATTCAAATCTCCATTGCTGTGTGGTGGGCCTCCTAAATTTGTCATTTCTATCACCCCATCACTCTCCAAACTTTCATCGGAACTTAGAGAGGGTCTACTCTTTTTCACCTTGGAGGGTTTGTCCTTTGGTTCCCTCGCCTCTCTCAAGCCATCGTCAGAGACAACAGAATTGGCAGACTTCATGGAGACTGTGGTATCAGTCACATCTTCTTGGGAAGCTGTAACATCACTGGTATAGCCAGCCGGAGGTTCTGTATCCGAGTGTACATCTGCTGAGTGCTGAATTGTACTGTTCTCATAGACCATGCTGGCTGCAACAGGCTCTTTGCTGTATTCATTGTTATTGTCTGTTGACATGTCCAGTCCTTCGTTGACGTAAGCTCCATTCTGAGATTCATACTTCTGAGGTGACATTGAACCAGAAGCTATCCCTTCACTTACAATGAACCCTCCTCCATCAATGTCCTCTGGGATACCTGCAAAGGCAGCTGTGTCCTTGTTACCCTTGAAATCATAGTGGTGGTACTTTTTGGGTTTCCTGTATCGCCAGAGAATCAAGAAAACTGATGCCATCAGGAAAAGTGTTCCAAGGATACCTGCCAGGGCTGTACCAATAATCTCATTGCGATGCTTCATTCGCAGTGCCACTATGGCGGGATCTTCACCTGTGGTGGTCACCTCCCTACACTGCTCTCTGGGTATCACGAGGGGGCAGTCCTCCAGGAGAAAAGCAGCACAGACAGTGTAACCAGTATTTGAAAACAGGTTTGTCAATTCAAAGCTGACTGCTGTCCAGTTGACGTAATAGGAATTTGTTTGCTGATCGCCAAAGATGTGTGATTGTACTATGTAGCCTCTGATTTCTTCATCACCATTGTAGGGAGTCCATGAAACTGCAATAGCCGATTCATTGACCCCCTCCAACATGATCTCCAATGTAAAACTGGTGCAGGTGATTCTTGTTGGTTCCTCCACAATGGTTGAAGAATCATCACTTACTGTAGTTACACTGACGGTTGATGCTTCAGGTTCAGGAATGTCATCGACAACAACCTGAAATATTACAGAATCGATGCCGCGCACGTTACTAGCTGTACAGTTATAAACACCACCATTTTCTTCTTGGGCAAATTGAATTACAAGCACAATCCCATTCAAGGCTGTGTATACATTTTCCTGATTGGATGTTGCTGCTATTTCTTTGCCATCAGGCCCATACCACTGGATTGTTGGTGTTGGATCTCCCTTTGCGACACATTCAAAATGTACTCTTTCGTTGTAACGAACCACAGTGTTTACAGGAGGATTTGTGATCACTGGCTCGCAGGCAAAGTCACGAGCTTGTAGTGCGTAAACAACATTACCACTTAGGTCACTTGGAGATGTACAATACCAGCTTGTGCTGTAGTAGATGATACTACTCTGTGTTAACCACTGAATAAATGGTAAAAGGGGACACTCACAGTCCCATGAGTTTCCTGTGAGGATTAAAGTATCCAAGGATGTTAGAGATTGAAATGCTAGTGGATCTAGAATACGAAATTGGTTGTATGAAAGGTCAATGGTAGTAACGGATTGGAGACCAGCAAATGAATCTTCTTTCAGTGATCTCAGCTGCATATTGTCAAGATAGAGTAGATCTAAAGAAGTAAGTGAGATGAATGCCCGGGATGGTATGTTGGGTATAGGGTTTCCAGAGAGGGCCAAGTTCTTCAGATTGGTAAGATTCTTTAGTGCCATTTCTGGGATGCTGATAAGCTGATTGTATGTTAGATGGAGACCTGATAACACAGAGAGACCACTAAAGGCATCATCGTGTATCTGGATAAGTCGATTGTCATTGATGTCCAGGACTTTGAGAAGTGGCATATCATTGAACATACCACCAGGTAATATCTGGAGCTGGTTTCTGTGTAGATTGAGCTCTCTGAGACTGGGGAGTCCTGCAAATGCTCCAGTAGGTAGAGTACTCAAGTGATTCAGTTGGAGGTTGAGGATGCGGAGGTTGTCCAAACCATTGAAAGCTCCAGGACTAATTGTTCCAATCTCGCAAGAGGTCAAGTCTAAGGATGCCAGGTTGGAGAGTCCTATGAAAGAGTCCTCCAGAAGAGTTTGAAATATGTTTCCCCTGAGGATAAGAGTTGTGGTGTATGAGGGAAAGGTGGTTGGTATGCTTATGAAGGAACCCGGCTGACAATTCACCACCCTTGTCTGGAAGTCACAGTGGCAGCCACTTGGACATGGCGGAGGTATCGTTGGAGGGAGAGGAGGATCTGTAGTCTGAGCAGTCGCTAGTGTGCACCAAATGATACTGAGGAACAGTATGTGGTGCAAGTATGTCATGGTCATCGATGGGTCAGAGGCTCCCATGGTTGAGCTGGGAGTTCACTAGATGATACTGATAGGTTGTTTTCAAATCTGTAAAGAAACAAATTAAATTCAAAATGGTTAAAATTATATCTTTGTGAGGTGATAGATCTGGCAAAAACTTTGAGAACAAGTTTGAGAAATATCGATGGAAGACACCATCTATATTGATGAGTATTCATTTCTCCCTTATCTATTAACTTTTTTTTGTAATTGTAACACAGAGTTCCGTTGGGTTATATATGTATAGCATGTGTCTGTTTAGAGGCAAGCATGCATGTGTAAGTAATAGCACTAAGTCTCCAACTGTTCATGGGAATACATGTACCTTGTACTGTGTTATTATGCAAATCCCCATGGCCTAGTAAGGTGTGAAAAGTATTTGTTTCTCTTTATCCAAGATTTATGGTTCGCTTCTTTACCTTCATATATTGCCCTTTTTATTCTGGGAACAACTGAACAGTGGTCATGATGGAATAGTCTGCTGAATTGAACAAACTCATGTATGGCCGTTGAAAGGTGTGGAAGCAGTTTCCTTTTCACCATTGTAATTTCTTCTCACCATGGGCGGGAAGCTATTGAATGACTCACTTTCAAACCCAGCATGGAGCAATTATGATCAAAATCACAATGTGCTCAATTTTGCTTGAGTTCACAATCATACTGAACTTAGACAATTTTGTGAAAATGCCTTGAGCCTTCTTGAAATGAAATAGAAATAGTTGCTAACATTCCTAGTATGCAACCAAACCTACAAACTTGATTGGGGTTTTTGGTAGTGCATGTTTGTATGTTCACATACTAGTGAATTTATGATGAATCTGAATTTATGAAAAATGTGAAATTAATCAGAATTATATTAATCTAATAGAGGGGGGGGGGGGGTTACAAATTAAAGGGAAATAATCTCATGTTACTGAGAATAGGTCACTTTGATCCACTGTAGAAACATAGACATGATATGTTTGTTTCGCATTGGTATTGTGAACACAAAAATGGAGGAAATGTATAATTTATGACGTTGAGAAAGCAATTAAACCTTTACTTTTTATCTGAAATATCAGTTATGCAAACTTCAAATGATAGGGCAAAATTTATTATTTTTTCTTTTGGAGATTATTTCAGACATTGGAAATTAAAATGATTAAGTAATATTTATTTTGTAATAAGCAATGTAGAGCATGATCCTGTATTGTATTTACGTCAATTTAATTTATAAATTGTGTAGAATTCAAATTCATATGGAAAATACCACAAAAAATAAATGCTAGTTGTTGCATCAAGGAAAAACAACGTAGAAGTCAGGGGGGCTTTAATATTGTTTTTTGATTTTAAAAGAATAATTATATAATTCGAAACATGCTTTCAATAAAGAAAAGCTTTCCAGAATTTGTTGATTTCTTGTGCTGAAAATTATTTAAACATTAACATGAAGGAAATAAATGAAAATGATCAAGCAAATTTTCAGGTAATTGTCATATTTTAATGATATGCTTTAAAAGTGTATGACAGTATATGAAGGTTGATGTCCTGATTTGTGTGTTTTTCTTACAATTTTTTAAAACAAGGAATATGCTCAATTTGCAGTGAAAGGTTTTATTATTTCTATTATCATTATTTCTTTAATATATGAAGAGGATTAAGCCTCAGGTTTCTTTTTAGCCAAGGCCTCTCAGTGACTTAATCCGGATTTAGCTTTAGATTCAACTTTTAAAAGTGATGCCCACCCCCCCCCCCCTCCGAAACTTAGGTAAATTCAATAAGGGATAAAGTAAAGCTTTGTTCATACATGAAATGGTAACCTGCCCTCAAGATGCTGTGGCAAAATATTAAAAATTGTAAAATGAATGACAAGTGGATGTGAAAAAAATTAGCGGCGCAGAAGAAAGGCCCCTATTAACGTACTCACTTTTTCTGTGTGTTAGAAAAATACAGAATGTGAAGTGCACCACGTCTACATCATTTTATTTTGCCATGGCCATTTTGTAGGTGTTTGCATGTCTTTGAGGGGCCTGTTTGTGTCATGCTAACACATCTTTTGATGGAAAGATTCATAGAACTGTCTTTAATTATTGTGATTATCTGTGAAATTGGTTTTTCACTAGGTCTTTGACTCTTTGCATGTATTAGATTATTTATAATGTTCAAAATTTTATTTCTCAATTCAATTGAATATAAGAAAATAGCAGATACTTAAAGAATTTATTAATGCACCTGACAGCACACTTGAGCAAATTGATATATAAAATGTTTAATTGTAAAAAACAAGATCCATACAGCTGAAAATAATGGATAATAATCTTTTATATTTGTCAAATACCTGTGTATCTGCATGTGACATGATATCCAAATTTGAACAGTGTATCTGGTAATTGGAAATTGCAGTGGAATTACACAGTACTAGAATGAATGTGTAAAATTATTTAAAATGCAGGAGTGACATTTTCTTTTCACAAATCACCTGTAAACATTTAAGAGGAGGATTCTCTAGCTTGTTTTTGGAAGTTTTTACATAAAGTTTAGACCCGATATTGAATTTCCCTTTTCAGACAATGATCTATAAATTGCCATGAAATTGATATGAACCCATTGAATATCTGTAATACCCTTTACATTTAATAGACATATCAATTTATTATTTGACAGTCCCATTGCATTAATATATGCCAGGTTGCATTGTAAACATAAATGGTTAAACAGAAAGAATAATATATTTTGCAATGATTGATTCATTCATCCTGTTTACAGATATGTTTTAAAAGATTTGATGCTTGTACATGTCTACACAAGAATTCTTTAATTAGAAAATGTACTTCATTCAATAGGCCTGCAGAATGAGATGTCGGATTGTGATTTCAAGGCTCTCTCACAATAACAGATAGGAGTGCCACATATTTATGTGCAATTGAGATATAAGATGATGAAATAGAAACTCTAGGGTTGGTATTCTACTAATTGTACCTGACGCTCGTTTTAAATTCATGTTCAACGAAGAGAAAACTTAGACCTTGGTCCAACTGCCATTATCAAAACTCGACTTAGACCCAGGGTCAGGCTTAAATTTTAGCAGGATACGGGGCATGAAGTAGAAAATTGGATGATAATTAAAAAATTGCAGCAGTGCACTGGTGCAAAGGTAAATTTATAAATGGGAGTAGATATATTTGTTGGGCTTAGATGAATATATGTCATAGAATTGAAATGGAAATAGAACCTTATTCATACAAAAGTTTTTTATCATGCTCCAAAGATACTTAATATACAGCTAATTTGAATCAAGCAAATGTGCAATGATATTCTTAGAGAACTACAAAATTGTACAATTAATGAAATTCTTTCCATAGAACATTTGATTATAGATCTAGTTATTTTCTCAGAAAAGGATGTTAATATTTTATTGTTAATTCCATTCATTTTCCCTTATCCTATTTGAGAGCAATTTGTAATCAGTAATATGAAATAGAACTTTAGAATTGAACAGTGTGTTAGAAGTAGAATTCCACTTTTTATTCCCCTCTCAAAAACATTATTATGGGAATCTGGATTTTTTTTGAGAGGATTATGTGGTTAGTTGTGGCCTAGAAAAGAATCAATATCAGTTACTGTCTTACGGTAAATTGATTAATTGCACATTATATGCAAGGACAAAAAAAAATCTCCATGTACTTACTCTTTTTAAGCCAGTAATGTATATATTCCTGAATCTACAGGGGCACAGAAATTGGAAAAGAAAGTGTTTATAGCAATTATGAGATGAGAATGACTACATAGACCAACACAGCTGTTGCATATGTAGTCCTAAATCGCTCACACCCAATTCTTTACTGCCTCAATTGTATTTGATCACCTTGAAGGACGGATCAATGAATGAAATGGAGAGTTGCAGATGCTCCCGCAAATTGCAGCTTTCAGATTTGCTTATGCCTACTGTGTATTGAAGCAAAAGGTTCTGAAGCACCAACACAATGCCAACTGCGAAGTTGCTCTCACTGTTTGCAAAAGCTTCCCATCGTTAAGACTAGTGGACTAACTATCAGTTAGGATAGCGTCTTGCAATGTTCTTGTCAGCTCAGTCTACCAGGATTGTGTAAATATGACTGGCACACTGATAACAATTGCCTCACAATAGATTCCGCATTCTTTCTCCACTTTCCTTTGTTGCCCGTCCCTTTTCTCCCAAACTCCTTTGGAGCCTGTTTCAATAAAGACAAAATCAATACAGCCTTCTGACCTGCCGTGTGCATTCAAGTGAATATAAATACCAAGACATAAAGAAAGAAATTTTTTTCACTTTTATATAATAGAACTAGGTGTATTTTATCTCACAAAATCTCATTCACAGAATTCTCAACATTTTATTCACACAAATAATACATCACAATTGATATCATTTTATATTTGATATGCATTGCTTGGCTGTTTTAAACGAGGGGATAAACTTGAAATAACGTATTCAGTGGCTTTTGGTTGGGCTACAAACTTTTTGTTCCGTGTTTCTTAACCTTTATTTTTAATGATATATCTTTTATAACTAGATGATTTTTCATTGTAGTGTAGGATTTTTCGTTCCTCTGGGAAACTTGGTTCAAAATTTCACAATTAATGGGCTTTAACCTAGGGAAAGAGACAGGTGTTAATTTAGTTTTATTGATTGTTGTTCCCAGTATTCCAGAGTCTGCCTCTAAACTGTTTTTCCTCTCACCATATATAAAGAGTAAAATTCTCAATTTATATCTCTTCTTGTTTCTCCTTCTCTTTATCAACTTTCTCTCACACTAATATAAAGAGTAAAATTATCCCACCATCACATCTCTCTTTTGCTCTCTTTCTCCATATCTCCTTCTCTTGAGTATTAATCTTCGAAGATTTCTGTATCTCATTGTCTCTCCTTCTCTCCTTTTCTCTCACTACCTCCCACTATCACTATTCTCTCTATCTTACTCTGTCCCTTTTACATTCTTCAAGTATGAGTCTATCAATCACTATCTCTCTCTCTCTCTCTATATATATATATCTCTCTCTTTCCCTCTTTCTCTTTTTCTCTCACTGTAATACAATAAGAAGAACTCTCCCACAATCAGTGTCTCTATTTCACTCTTCTTTTTTTCTCTCTTCCTTTCTGTTCTCTTTCTCTCTTTTCTCTTTCTATCTCTGACCTGCTCTCTTTCCATATTTTCCCCTTTCTCTTTTGTTGTCTTTGTATCTTTGTTGTTTTGTGTATGTGTGTTTGTGCTTCTTTTGCCCCTCTACTTCTTTCTCTCTCTCTCTCTTTCTCTCTCTGTCTTTATTATATGATTTTCCCTCTTTTTCATTCCTTCTGTGAATACATGTACTTTGAAAGGAGGGGGAAATCAGCTCTTCATTCTTTAAATTGCAAGTAACCGAGGTCATGGAAGAAAAGATATACTTCAAAGGATAAACATTCGTTCTGACATCATGCGTGCATAAGTACATCTAATGGAATAATTTGACAATACCCGTCTTATTTTGCCAGTTTATATGTATATGGGCAGTTTGTATTGGATGCTCTTTACTGTAAAAATAGAAGTTATAGTGTTTTCTGTCCTCAGTGCACTTTGCATAAACAAGTGAATATGAGTGTGGCTATTCCTTTGAAATTTTCAAGCAGTATTTTTTTTCTTTTTTCATTAAGTGAGTTTTGATAGCTTTATCATACTTAAAATACTGTTTTTGTAGTGTAGGATTTGAGGTGATGATACAGTCTTTTGCTATACAATAGCACCACTCATTTGCTTGTTCGGAGTACTTATTGAGAAGACTTCATTAGTTCTGATATACATGTATAAAGAAAAGAAGTTCTTGATCTTAAATATTCTGATTTTTTTTAATTACAACCATTTTGGTTTAAAAAAGAAAATCAACCTTTCTGTAGTCCTGTTCCTCACAGTGCATAGTAATTCAAATATACGGTGGCCTTGAACATGGCGGTACATGCAAAAAATAATTGCATTTAATTTAAAGGTCCCCACTAGCCATTAAAACATCAAACATAATTCATTTTGTGCATATATTTTGAAATTGGAATGTTTCAAAGGCTCTGATCTATCCTGTACATTACAGGTCAAGTACACTTGTAGCTTGGACCTGCCCTTCTATGTCAATTAAAAAAAAAAGTTTTCACTGATTTTGAAGAACCAAAATGTAGGGAATTACTCGATAAATCCTTTTTAATGGTCTTTGTCAATTCATGATTATAAAAAAGAGAGATACTGGGGAATGAAAGATAAACTTGAAAGAGTATCACCCTCTAAGCAATTTAAAAATACCTCAATCATTGCTATTGGACAGGGGCCCATGCAGTTTTCTGTATTGAGTTATGCAGTGCCACCCTCTTAAGCTACATTTAATCTTGGCTTCTCCTGGTGTAATATGACACTGCATTCTGATAGAAACTGGTATGAGGAGGCAAATCATCAATTCAGAGAATTTGCTTTTGTTAGAAGATCTAAAATCCCCCAAACAAACTATAAGAATTTAAATGGTTAATAACAACAAAAGAGCATAAGGGGGACAGTTGTACATTAAGGCAGGCACAAAAGTCCACTCAGTTTAATTCCCATGCATGCTTAATTTTATGCCATTGCATTTTTAGTCTACTCACAGGTTGCATTTAATCTTATCAAGAATAGATAAATTTGTAAACTTGCAAATTGAATGTAGCATACTAGCCAGCATCAAACTGCAAACATTTATAACAAAATAATTTTTGGTGATTGGTCTCAGAAAGTAATTCTGATTTTGCGTTTGTGTCTGATCACCTGAAGTGCTCTCGACCAATCACAAGGAATTTCTATAAGGGATATCATAGTATTTGTGCACAGGTTCTTCCTTGCATGTTTGAAATTGGAATGACACAATTGGCAACAATTAAATGCTGGAAACAAATAACTTTGTTTTTGAATAATACTGGCAATCTGCATTTTATCTTTTCTTGTTTTTATTTTTTTCTCCGTAGGTATAGACGTTATCCTGATTATCATAAGTACCTGGGAGAAGTATTCAGACACAAAGCTGACGTGCAAGATATGGATATATCACCGTATGATGAATGTATCCTTTCCAAGCTTGTGAATGAGGGTAGCATATACATGTAGGCTCAGGGGCAGATCTTGAATTTTTCAAAAAGTTGGGGGGGGGGGGGCACGATTCCAAAATATTTCTGACAAGCATTCAGCACAACAACAACAACAAAAAAAAGAACAAAAAATAGTTGACACATCTTTTGTGCTCTTTTTGTAGGAATACTTTCTCAGGCTCACTGAATCTGTCTTATTTTTCCCCTTTCACCTTTGTTTTCCTGTCTGTCTATCCCTCTCTTTGTAAAGTGACTTTAAAAATCATTTTATTTGCATTATTTTGTTTAAATTTACAGTGTGTCAATAAAATTGAAATCCATATTCAACCCTAAATGATTGCAATCAGTGAATATACAGTGTGTCCCAGAAAAAAGGAAACCTTTTCTATCATAACAAATAATTTCCTTGATGAGTTATACATCTATGAAAAGCTATGCTTCTCTTCTTTCATTTGATGCACAATTTATTATTCATAAATCACGCATTATTGAATTAAAACAGTGGAAAGTGGTCGTACCTAAATTGCATTTGCACGAACAAATTGCAAATTTGTGTGAGTTTTTAGGGTAGTAAGCGTAATTACATCGAAAAAAGTAAAACATCACATAAAAATGCATAATTTACTCTTTTATATGATGACTCATGCGTAGAAAATCAGTAATGTATGCTAGAGAACAAGTAAAATGAAAACATGCCTGATTTCTGCCCAAATGAGTAGATAGTTGAGTAAGAAGCCATTCAGCTTTTCTGACCTATCAGTTAACAATGCACTTAATGCTTGGGTGAATTTACACAAACATGGGGAATGAAAAGGAACATTAAAGATGGTTGGGGGTAATAAAAAGGCTAAAAATTAAGCAAACCATCTTTTTTAGGTTGTGTGAGCATGCAGCAAGTTGCTGCTGCCTTCAATGAGAGACTTCCAGATCGCGACTTCCTGCGAAGTCTACGTTATGGAGAAACATAAGAAAATATCAGCAGGGAGGGATGAGCCTCATTGTCAACAAGGGTCAATCTGGTCAAAGAAGAATTGCCATATCGGAAGAGAATGTGGCAGAAGTAAGGCATGTCATCCATGAGAATCCCCAAGTATCCATAATTTTCAGCCTTTTTATACCTCAAGTCCCCAACCATCTTGAATGTTCCTTTTCATTCCCCATGTTTGTGAAAATTCACCCAAGCATTAAGTCCATTGTCAGGCTAGGTCAGAAAAGCTGAATGGCTTCTTACTCAACTATCCACTCATTTGGGCAGAAATCAAGCATGTTCTCATTTTACTTGTTCTCTAGCATACATTATTGATTTTCTACGCGTGAGCTGTCATGTAAAAGAGAAAATTGTGAATTTTTATGAGATGTTTTCCTTTTTTTTCAATATGATTACTTACCCTAAAAACTCACTCAAATTTGCAATTTGTGTGTGCAAATGAAATGTTGGTACGACTTTTTTCCATTGTTTTAATTCAATCATGTGTGAATTATGAATAATAAATCGTGCATCACATGAAAAAAGAGAAGCAGAGCTTTTCATAAATGTATATCTCATCAAGGAAATTTTAATAGTCATTATGATAGAAAATTTATGCCATGAAATCTGGTTTCCTTTTTTCTGGGGCACACTGTATATTTAATCAAAGCTACTCTAATTGTAGGCAATCATGTTTTCTTAATTTTGACACCTTGATCATTAAAATCTGACCATGGACAGCTGAATAGTAGCAGTTTTCCTGATTCATGTCAAATTTTGCCTCTGCCCAAGTTTTGAATGAAAAACCCAAGGTTGGTTGAATGGTCTCTTTTCCAATTGAATGCAATCACACATAATGAAAGTAACTGCTGAACACGAGTCATTCCAAACTTGGGCAAAGGTGATTCTGACATGCTTTTAAAAAGATAACCAGTGCTCAGTCATCCATGATCGCTTTTGGTAAGCAGCCCATCAAACTAAAGAGAACATTATCAACTATCATTCATTACATTATAATATATTTCAGTGATTCCACTTGGTTTCTAATATATTGGGGCATGAATATGTGTTTCCTTTTTATTGACTCACAATGTGTGTATTGCAGCTTCCCATTTTTCAATTTGTTCACATTCCGTTATTTTTCAAAATTCACTTACGCATGCAGTCTGTATGAAAACTATTTTCTGAAATTTCAATAATATGGTATGCAGATATGAAGTGAAGAAACTGACTGATTAAAACTATAAGACCTAATCTCTATCCAAATTTGATTTGACTTACACTCTTAATGTTCTTTTCCTTGACAACTTTTTTATATCAGATTTAGTTACAGCATCCAAAGATCGTTCGGTAGGTGTGGTCAGATTAGGATTACCCAATCATGGAGGTACAGAATACAGCGAGTTGACGTGATTGGACCACTGGCACACAGTTCTAGTTAGCAGCATTCCTTCTTTTTGTATATGTCTGTACATAACATTCTATTCATGCATCGGGATTATGGAGGCTTAGTGCAACCAGCTGATGGAGGCCAGCATCTATTGGTGGATGGTCAGTGCATCTAGTTGACAGAGGTGCAGGGCATCTTATTGACAGAGGCTCAGTGCGTCTTATTGACGGATGCTTAGAATATTTGATTAGGCTCATGGCATCTATTTGATGGACGGATGCTCAGGGCATCTAATTGACAAGAAGCACTGTGCATGTTGCTGATGGAGGCTCAGTGCATTTCATTGACAGATGCTTAGAGAATCTGCTTGTCAGGCTCAGTGCATCTAGTTGACAGAGGTTCAGGCATCTTATTGACGGAGGCTCAGAGCATCCAATTGATGGATGCTCAGAGTATCTATTTGATTAGCGCAGTGCATCTAGTTGAAGGAGGTTCAGAGTATCTAGTTGATGGAGATTTAGTGCATCTAGTTGACGGAGGCTCAGTGCATCTAACTGACTGACAGAGGCTCACTGCAGCTAACAGACAAAGTTGATGAAGGATCAGTGCATCGATTTGATTGCTGCTCAGGGTATCTGATTGATGGAGGCTCTGTGCATCTAATTGGAGGCTCAGGGTATCTGAAAGATCAAGGCTCAGCTCATGTACATTTTTGTAGTTGATCCCTACCTCTGAACTCATTAATGTCTTCATCATCGTAATATTTTTTCTTCTGATTTTGGAGATGTAAGGGTAGAAAAGTGCAAAGCTTACTTTTATTTATGAGTCAACATTTTCAACCAAACACCACTAATATGAACTCGTATACATCTCAATCCATGACAAGATGTCAACTGTCCTATTTCACCAACTGTTATTATTTTATTGAAATGTAAATGGACTGGAAGACTGCAAGATTTTGTGAAAGGAAACCTGAGTGATACATATTGAGAACATGTGAGGATATGAAGAGATATGTTTTCAATGAAGTAAGACAAGATGTTCAGTCTTTTTGAGGTTTTTAAAAATTGATTTTAATCTTTAATTCTCTCTCAATATCTCATACTATATCTGCCTTATTTGTTTCTTCTTTTCCCCCTCACTTTCTTTCTCAGCCCATCACCTTTCTCCTTTACTCTCTCCTCCTTTTTCACTCTCTAAGTACATCTGTCTCAATATACTATCTTCAGGGCTCTTCCACGGTTACTCACGTTACAGTTGAAGAGGTATTGGGTTGCATCTTCAGCTCATATTGTCTTATTGCAGGTATCCGCTACATCAGTTTTAGTTAACACAATGCATATATATTGGAGAACCTATATATAGAATCAAAACCTTAGAAGAGGAACAGTATTTACTGCCAGCCTAACGAATGTCACATTACTCATACATAATTTGGACATGCATGAATTGCAAAGAGGGCTTAAATGAAAAGTGAGCTAATATAAGGCTTTCTTGAAAAATGATTTTACCTGTTTTCAAAAAACCATGCTAGGGAGACCTCCACTGGATGACTACTGGAAATTACTGGACCCATCATTTTTGCAGATTTCACAGGAATAATGGTTACTCATGTTACATTTTGTCCATGAGATAGCAGCAGCTTTGGTTTCATTCTAACTTGCAGGACGTAGGTTCTTCTTTGTGTTTTTCCAATGAAAAATGATTTGGACCTTTTAAATTTAATTTTTACATAAATCCTGGAAAAACTTGGGATATTTTACTTACAGATAAGCAAAATATAAATGGATGATTTATAGGCAAAATATCACCCAAAAGTGTGAAAATAGATGACTTTTTACCATTTTTTTTAACTTTTCATGTTTTCTTAAAGTAAACCACTGATAATAGGTTTAGCAATGTTTACACAAGTTTCTGCAGCACAAAAAAAATGATTCATAGCTAAGTGAAATACCAATTTTAAATCTTAAGGTCCATGTCCACCAACCTGTGGAATTGCCCTTCATTGTATCTCCTTTCTTTGATTTCCTCTCACTCCTTTTCTCCTATATCATTTCATGTTCATACTGGTACATGTGCCATTGGCATCTCTAGGAAAGAGTTGTATTTCTGGATTGAATTGTTTTTTTTTTTTTAATTAAACCTTTTAATCTTTTTTGAGTGGTAGAACAGAGAATACCCTTTTGTTTAAAAAATGAATATGAGAAATATATGATTTTTTTATTATGTGAATTTACACTAACTATATTTTAGCTGTAGACTGGTGAATAAGAGAGAATATTGTCATGTACATGTATTTGCTTGAAGATGTCAGTTTTTTTTTACAGAAGAATCATTTTGATTATTTTTTATTTGTTTTTCTGTTCTTACAGCTTTGGAAAGCTAATGATATTCATTCCTTTGTGTATGTAGGCACTATTTGAAAACTTTATTTCCACATAGACACTGCATAGATAACCCAGGTTGAGCAAATCAGAGGGAATTAAACTTTAATTATAAACACAGCAATAATAATTCAGAAATTATTTGTTCTGGCTAAATTATTGACCAAAGTCTCAATTCCAGAACATTGGCATTTCTGCATTGCTCTGAGGTGTATAATTCTTTGCTTTTGACAGAGGGAGTATTTTCATATTTCAACTTTTCAAGACAGCTTGAGTAAATACCTGCCAACTTAGTTGTAGTTAAGTAGTTAAATCTTTGTTCATTTGCAGGGAAATTATGTTGTAAATTTTAATATGTCCAAATTGTCACTGTGCAATTTCCAATGCTGCATGTAAGTAATTGATTTCCCATTTTATGAAGAGACAAGCTTATTCTGAGGAAAAGCATTGTGAATTTATAGTCTTGAATCCCGCTATGCATGAAGATATCATCAGTAATCTTGTATTCTAGCTGTACTTAAGTAATATTCATTGTCAACATTTTCATTTTTCTTGTTCTATTATATATTCACTGGTGGTGCTAAGAAAATTCACCAGTTTAGTACAACGTCCTCCCATGTCATTATTGTTCCATACATGTACGTTTGGATAATTGTTTGCTTATGTCATATCATCTGCTATAAAGAGCCAGAAATAATAATAATAATAACTAGACATTCAATTCGTCACTGAAGACGAATTAGGTGGTCTGTCTGTCCATTCGGCAAATTGCTTAGTAAGATGTGATAATATTTGTGCAAGATAGTAATTCTGATAATGTTGATAATGGACTGAGACTTGCATCACAGAAAATCGGACGATTTGATATTGTTGATATTGCAATAGAGATAACACGTAAGTGAAAAACGGAATTCTCAAATGACATTTTGTAGTTAAAAAATGGGAATGATCCCGACATCTGATCAAAATTTGGAAGGCGCATTTGTGAAAGCTTATAGTCTCAGCTATAACATACTAGAATTCAGATGAAAATCGAGCAGCAAAAACAGAGATACAGCTCAAAGAAGACAGGAATGCATAATCAAGATTTGAGAAAAAGTCATGTCCCGTAGAGAATACACGCAAAATGTGAAAAATTGACATGCCTCCTTTAATCGCAAAAATACGGTGTGATGCCTTTGTCAAAATGAAAAATTGTGGGACCGATCTTGTAGAGAATCGTCTCAGCTACAACATATCAAAATTTGGAAGAAAATCGACAACCCATTACTGAAATATTCTCAAATGAATACAAAAATTATTTGGTCATTTTTTCGAAAACATTGTTTTGAGTTCATATGCAAATATGATGACGTTCCGACCGCTTGACCCACCAATTTTTTTCATGAATTCCAATTTACAACTTATAGACTTTCAGAATATGTATAAAAATTGGGGGGTCCCCAGTCTTTCTGACGAGCTATGGCGGAATCAAGAGAGGCACGTTTTTACCACTTTTTACATTATATTGCCCATTGACGCGCGCACGAATTTGAAAGTTTGACGCGCGCGTGTGGCATTATGGAATGTCGAGAATGACTTTAAATAGTTGTAAATTGTCAAGAATATAAACCATGCGAAAAAACGGCGTTTTTACGTTCCGTACGCGCCGCGCGTGCGCATAACGCGCGCGCGGACGGTCACGCATGGAAAATTTTGAAATGCTTAAAATGGCCTGAAACGTACTCTACTTTGATCAAAAAGTGATTTTGAGCATTTTTAAATTTTGACGCGCGCGTACGTGCGCGTCATGATGCGCGCGCAAATTTTGATGACATTTTATGTTGACCCTTAACCTGAAGTTTATGTGTATCAAATATGGTTCATTTTTGATGACTCGTTATGAAGATATGATCGATAATGTGATTTCACAAAATGGCGCCTGGATGACGTCACGATGATCTGATGACCTTGAAAAGTTTTGTGTGACATCTTCATTATAGGCTTTATAACGGGTATGAAAATCACGGAAATTGATCTTGTCAATTTTGAGATATCGTGCGCACAAAATTTGAGGATAAAAATAAAAATAAATAATAAAGAAATAAGAAAATTCTGACGAAATTAAAAGGTGATCTGTCTATGACAGACCACCTAATAATAATAATAATAATAATAATAAAAATAAACCATTCTTGTATAGCGCATATCACATTACATAAGTATGTCTCTATGCACTTATGAAGAAAAAAAACAAAGAGGAACTAGGTTACTGACTTCCTTTTACCTGTTTAACATTTAGAATATTAAAGTGTGTTTTAAGGGCAGACTTAAAGGGTGACTAAAATAAAAAAATAATTGCCCATTTTTTGTAGGAAGGAGTCATCAGGAGCCAAAAAATATCTATCACACACTTTTTTATGCATTCAGTCGTATTTCATAATCATTTGAAAAGTACATTTTTGCTGATTTACACAGTCATAAGCCCCGCCCCTAAAAAAAACGCATCGAGCGACATCATGATCACGTGATCTGTGACGTACGAGAAGTAAGGGAAAATATTCCACCAACCTATATACCGTGCGCGCCCGCAGGCCCCGGCAGGCCCAGCCCGGTGCCGAGCATGACATTCACCGCATCGACCATTTTCATCGCATATTTTCGTGTGTTTAATTCATCACAATAACTTTGATTTTGGGACACAATTTCATCAATAATGCCAAATCGGTGTATAGTTGCGGGCTGTAGCAAGACCCCTAAAGATGATGTAAGCCTATACGTACATTATTTTCCTAAAGATGAAAATCTACGGAAATTGTGGGTCGCAAAGGTATGCTTACGTGGGCAGAGTTGCAAGGGCCAAGCGAGTGGAGTACAATTTGCAGTGATCACTTTTCTTCACCCGCGGCCCCTTCACCATGCCCTGGCGCGTCTTCTGCGAGGGGTTCAAACATAATGGTCGAATTCCCCTTGCCACTGCACTTGAGCTTCTTCTCTTTCGGGATCGATAAATCATCTGATAAATCAGAGTTCGTATCTGGCTCAAAAAAGTCCTCCAAATCGGACTCGCGATCACTATCCATCTCTCTAGTTACTCGAAGAATTCAGGCTTCTGCCAAAAATCTAAGTCAGTATTACCGTAGTAGATGTAAAGCGAAGTAAAAAAAGGCGAGAGTAAAAACAAACCAAACAAAAGCGTTCACCAGTCGCTTAGTACGAGGGGGAACATACATGTAGTTGCCGTACTAAAGATGTGTCGTACATTGCACAGATGCATACAACGGCTGTGTACGCGTTTAAGACCAATGCAAAACTATCGTTCGGCAAGCTCAGATGGATGAGAACATTGTTCAAAGAAAAGCTAAAAAAACAAAACAAGAGCTGTATATTTGGGCAAAAGTGTTCACTGATCTTAAAGAAAATATATTGATAATGATTATTCACTCCTTAGACTGTATTGATTAATTTCCCTTTTTCATAAATTGTCTGTTGAACAGGGGTCAAATACCGTATTGTGTGTACAATGTTACATTGCCGCAGCCTCCAGATCTTGTGCCTCTTACTCTTCATACGTCACTTGGGGGTGTGACGTCAATTAGCCAATCAGCTCACGAGATTTACGGAACGGTCCCCAAACCTCTACTTTTCCCCCTTTTTCGCCAAAATGAGACATAATTTTGACAATCAATTGCCAGATTCGTGATTTGAATGCAAAAATACATGGAAACAGCACCTTTTTTCTCTCTAATTTAGTCACCCTTTAAAGGTATTGTATTAATGTTTCTAAGAGATTCGGGGAGGCTATTCCATAAAACTGGGCAGCATTAGCTGACATTGAACATCTAGCTCTTTACAGATGATATCTTCCCTGCAAATTATGGATAGATCTAGGGTTGAGGTCATCCTTTTCATGGCGTCAAGTCTATTAATGTATGCTACGTGTATGAATAATGTTTCATGTTTACTTTTCAAACGTAAATGGAAGCTCCAATAAAAAAAAAACTTTTGTTCAAATGAGATTGTCTTGTTCGTATAACAAAAGTATTACCCCTTGAACACGCAACCACTTTTGTCACAATCTTGGGCATCAGGTTCTAGTTTTAACCACAAATTGTTCCCCCTCCCCCTCTTTTAAAAAAAAGTGAAAGAAATGAAATATGTGATATTACTGAAACATCTTTAACTGCAGATAGGGCATATTAATCTGTTCAAAAACTACCTGGATTTCTCTAATCCTGAAAATTTTGGGGATGATTCCCATTAGAAACTGAAATATTGAAATACATGTATAACCTCTGTGTTTAAAAATCAGCTTTGTCAATGTCAATGTGGATAGATATAGAGAGAAATACACGATCATAGGTATGCAATGCATTCACACTATATTTCAAGTACATTTGCTTAGCACTGAGATAACATACCAATTTGCATTTAGCTTATACCTAGTGCAGGGCTTTCAAAAGGGAATAGTAACTTTCATGTTTGTATTGGTAGTTTCATTTATAACAAATATCGTTTTTGTGCAAAGAATAGTGGGATTTGAGTAAGACTTTTGAGTCATCTTTAATAAAAAAAAAAACTGTCAGCATAATATACTGTGCATGTACATTTAAGGACTTGTACACGTAGTCCATGTACACTGAAACCAAAGATTTTAGTATGCAAGTGGACAATAATCCATATCAATGAACTTCACATGATTCGAAATTGGGACCTAAAGGTACTTAACTTGATTGTAAAATTGGAATACACTGTGGATAATATCGGAATGGATAATATCGGAATGGATAGCATTGTCTTAGTTAGTCCCTGGGGCCTCAAACCAGCTACGAAAACCCAAATCTTAAAATATGGTCCCTGAATTGTCACTCCTTGCGAGCAATAGTTTCCCTCTGATCTTGCTGAATGGTGTGCAATGGTATCTGGTAAAACCAAATGCTTTGAGGTTCTATTGTAAAACTGAATTTACCTTATTGAGATTGTGTTGTATATGTTGTATATCTTTAGAGGCGATTGACTGGTGTGATGTAAGGAGGAAGCATCTGCAATTATGTACATGTAGAATGCATTGAAGGGGTTGGGGTGAATCACTGCATAGTACTGTCAGTGTGGACTTTGTCTTTTTAAAAAAGTACTTGACATTTGATAATTTGAATGGGAAAGTGATTTAAAATCTGCAAATTTATGAACCTTATGAAACAATGAGAATAGAATGATACATGAATGAACAAAAAATTAAGATTGCAGCTTCCATTTTTTTGTTAGGTTACCTTAATTGTTACATAATTGTTGTTTTTAGAAAATTGATGATTTGGGGGTTGTATTGTGGGGGTTGTATTGTGGGGACTTGGTGCAGGTATTTTTTATACAAAATACTTTTTGTTTCTGTCATTGGCATTATTATTTTCCAATTGGACGGAAGCCTACATTCGTAAAGATTACAAACGGAGTCGTCACTTCTATGTCATTTGACACCATTTAAAGATAACATCCTACAAATATGTATCTCTATGTTTGATACATAGTACATGAACACTCTATTGCTCAGCTAAGTTACTCCTGGGATGAGAAGAAAACAAACTTACTTCTTTTCTGAGCAAAAAAATTAATGAAAGCAACTCAAGAAAATTTCAATAGTTTCATGCGTCACCTTATGAAATGTATGAACATTACAATGACACATTACAGTGACATAATCTGAGCAGGATTTTTGTAGGTAATACAGTACATGGTTGAATTTGCCCTCGAGTTTAATTTCTTGAAAGTCTTGACCACCAGATCACAGACTTCAGTGTGTGCACAAACAACAAACCTCTACTGTCAGCCTTTGATATTTTCTCTCTTCGCTTTTCCACTGATGCATGCATATATAGAATAGAGTACGATATTTTGTAGATAGTATAGCAATATTTATTATTATTACTCAGAGAAAAATTGGTGACATAGAACAGAAATGTTCCATGAAGTCTGGTGGATTTGTCGGCTGCTTTTGTCAGTTGCTTTCATTGAAAATTGTGATTGTGCAAATGTTTTTGCAAAGATGTGATATTATGTAAGGTTACTGCAGAAGTGAAAATAGTGATTATTTCATATTGATGAAAACAGCAGTATCAATGAAAGTCACCATTTATTACATTTCTTGTAAGTTGATTTCTAAAAGATGACATTTGTTATTTCATTGTACCATATTAGTACATGTATTGAAATTTTGTCGTTCTGATATAGAAGCAATAGCTCTTTTGAAATCCTCATTTTAATGCAGAGTGTGGAAAACTTTCTTTTTAAAAATTGTCTGCATATTTGAAGGGCTTTTGCAAATCATGTAATTTGTATTTATTTCTTATTATGTATCCAACCCACCATTAGATACAAATATGTTTTATTAAACTGAATCTTCATTCAGTTTTAGGATAATTCATTTCCATTTAGTTTTTGTTGCCCAGACTCTTGTATTTTGAATTGAAATTAACAAGAAAGAATAGGCGAGATTTGAGAAGAATTGAAAATCATGTTGAATATGTAAGGTGTTGTTTTATACTTCCCTTTTTGTATAAAATATACCATTGCCAATTTGAATTGTACAAGAATCTTAAGTGAAAATGTGCTAATAACATAACGTGTAATACATTTTCTTTTTCCACTAATCAAACAAATAAAACAAATGAATTTAAATTTGTGTTTTCAGTGGTCTTTATATTTCAATATATGTGAATATACTTTTGTTTATATGGTTATCAACACATATGCAACATGGTTTCATTTCCCCTGGTCAAAATAACATGTCCATGTAAACCTACATGTATGGTGCAGTAACTGCCTTACAGAAAGCATTTATAAGATTTCTGGAAAAAAATAGATTATTTTAGTGAATATACATTGTAGGACTTTAAGAACAAAGAGAAATATAACAGACGGGCTCCGTGATAACGATATTATGATACAGGAGCAGTAACATATTTTCCAGTGAGAATCAAAACTGAAACAGCATCATACACATAATACACCTTCACAAATGCATTATACATTCACAATCAATGTGTATGGTGAACACTCTACCAAGATGGTGATAATAATAAAAGTAATTATGATGATGTACAGTGTAAGTCATATGTGTCCTGTCAGTGGAAAGCAAAACATCACAGATGAGGAACTTTATGGTAAGAAACAAGACTACACTTATCAAGAGTCTTGGCTTTCTAATTGTATCTACTGCAACATATCCAAGATCTGCCATTGCATCTTTTAGGAACTGAATGAAGGATCTTTTAGGCTAATTGAGTGGATCATTTTGAAAGGTTTAGCTTAAGAGGCATATAACATGCCATGGCTCTTCATAGTAGCAATACTTCAGCACCAAAATAACAATGAGAAAGCACTCGTGCATATATTTCAAATACCCATGACTGGAATGACTTGGCTTTGCAGGACTATGCTGCATTCACTTGCAAATCATTTTCATTCTTAGCTAATGAACAAGAATCCTTACAAATAAGGCAGCTAATTGCTCTTTGATTAGACACAATCGTCTACAATTATGTCCCATCCAAAATTCTCACACACAAAACCTGTCTGTGCCCATTTTGTAAACTCACATTCTACGTTGAAATTAACAATAAAAGATGCACACTTCTGGAGTGGATCTTGGACTGACCACATCAAGGTCATATGCCTTGATCAAAAATGTTAAAAAGTGTTTATTCTAGATAATGCCAGCATCATCTTTGCATAATTTCTTTCAATTGCAGATATATTCATGCATCAAATATACTTCATAAATTATCTGCATCAGTGTGGGTTTCTGCCCAAACTGGAGGACTTTATAGGAAGGACAACCACATTTCATCCACAGAGAACAAAGCTATGCTTCAGCAGCTGGCTGTCACCTCTTCTTAGGGCCTCCTTGCCATTGCTTCATCAGTTTCTGTCTGCTGTATGTCACAGTCTTTGAGAATCCTGTATTCATGCATTGATAAAGATAAACAGAAAAGAAAGATTAATTACAAAATCTAAATGAGTTTAAGAAAGGCTTCAATTTCAACGCTCGAAATGAACCTGCCTGGGTGCAATGCTACAGAAATTTCACCCAGAGCCCCCAAGTAGGCCATTTATTTTTTTCTTCTTTAGGATATTACATGTATATTCCTTCTTTACTAGAAATTCTTTTCTCGAAAATATGAAAAGAGCCCCTAAACGAAAAAAGATATTAAGAGGGATGTTCAGCATTAATTAAAGACACAATTTTAACTTGAAGTTTTTAAGGAACTATTAAAGGAATTCATACTAAATTGAAAGTTCCAGTTTATTTCAAATGGTAATGTAAATATACAGAGTATACTAAAGCAAAGCATTAGACATTATCAAACTGCTGCCAAAAAATACATTTTAGCACTTCGATGAGGTAGAAAACTGAATCTATTATACATGATTAATGTTCCTACCAGAAGTGTTGCTCATTGATTTTACTTCAGTTTTCTTGCTTCATTCAGAGTGACCAATCAGCTTACCTGCAGTAAATATTCCCTTGATACTTTGTGAGAGGCTTGACGTAGCAACAATCCTCTGCACACCTGAGTTAAGGATGAAACCATTGTGCATTTTAAAATAAAATCATTGTTCAGAGATATCTAGTCAGCTGCACATCATTTTCTTGTTCTATATGAAAATGATAAAATGCACTAGCCACAACTTTTTTCAAATTTTCATCAATGTAAGTTTTCTCATCATCACTGTATCATATAACCTGTTGAAACATGATAACCAAGAGAGTGGAAATGGTACTTCAGGTGAAACAAAGCATAAATTTATCATCTCCACAACACATGGAAGCCATCATCAAGTACTAATATCTAGAGACCGGAAGTATAAGGTTCAACTTCAATTTCAATTTTCAATGGATTCCAAGATTCAATAAAATTCCTTTTACGAGGTAATAATAATAATAATATATTACCTTTATATAGCACATTATGTGAATACTTCAATGTGCTTTATGATGTGATCATTACCCCTGGTCATTGGATTTCAAGCCCACACACAAGTGTGCATGCACCATCTCCACTCCTTAGGGAGTATTCCTACCATTTTGCACCGTTCACATGCATGCATGTAGGGCAATGGAAAAAAAAAATCACATTGACTTTCAGCAATCCTCACAGGTACCCATTATCTCCAGGGTAAGAGCGGCAATGTAGATTAATGTCTTGCCAAAGGATGTTATTGCTGCGGCAGGACTTGAACCGCGAACCATGTGATCCACAGTCCAGTGATGTATCCACTAGACCATGACACCCTCTTCACCTCTACAGGCAAGGACTTAAAGGGCGAAATGGTACAGTCGGTTAAGTATTTCGTGATGTTCAGCAAAAGTGCCCCTCTAGTATTCAACTACATTATTCCTTTCCTGATATCTACTTCCCCTTTCCCATTTTCATTTCTCTCACTGGCAACAAACATACTTTTTTCTGATAATGTATGTACGCTTCCTCAGCGAAACTTTACACAGCCCTGGATCTTTATATCTATTAGGTAGCTTAGCGAAACGTGCGTAAAAACGTGGGAAAGACGCATATGACAAAATCATTCAAAATCAAAATTTTATTTTATAGAGGCAGAACCGAAAAATTAGGATGTAGAATTAGTATTTACCTCTTTGAACACTTAAGCAAAATGATATGAAAACTTTTATTCAGATATGTCTCATTCCAATTTTAGAAGCACAGACAAAACTAGCACTTTTCATCTTTGCGTCTTTCCCACGTCTTTATGTGCCATTGCATATCTATACTCACCTTTGTGAATGTACTCCTTGCATGCCCTATCTCTGGCTATCCTCCTCAGTACGTCGATGGGGTCTTCAGTTCTAGATCCTACCGACCGACAGATCTGATGCTGTAGGTTCTTTGGTAAGGCACACATGTGAGAAAACAGGGCTGCTGGACTGCGATCTTGCTGGTAGAGTTTTAATACATGGATGGAAAAGAGTGATTCGATAATGATAAACAACCGATTCTGCTCAAGTGTAGCACACATCGCATGATATTCATATTCAAATGCTCATTTGGATTATAAGCACAGTATCTTTAGACCCAGCAGCTGCTATTAGTATAAAAAGGCATATACCAGGTACCCATGGGTGGGGTCAAGAAAGACAGCTGCAGATATACCTTGTCTAAGGAAATAAGTATTGATTGAAAGTCAAGTGTAAGAACCACTACATCATGATATATTATATCCCTTCTATGAATATTCATGATATTCTAAATACATGATTGGTCAATTGGTGCTCACGTGATAAAATATAATTTCACTAGGAAAAACAAATCACTGCCAGAGCTGCCGAATAGCTTTTATTTTTTCCTGGGCAGAACTGCGCATGCTCTATTTAATATTTTCTTCCAAGGTGCTACTACGCGTGCTCACTGTTCATTGACAAAATTTGTGTCAAATTCGAACGCGCAGATGACCCACTAAGTGAGTCCATATGCAGTCCATATACGGACTGCTCATAACCTTGCCGCCTGCAGTATCAGTGCAAGTCACTGGTACTTTAGCCCAGCGCTATATAGCGCTCGATCCAGATCAGCTGGTAGCTAATCGGTTTGGATCGGATATGTAAACAAACATGGCGGCCTCCGAGGAAGTTCGCTTTGACCTCTTACAAAGGGCAGATATCGACGATTTTAATGCTTCCACTGACAGTTCAAAAACGAAGAAAGTGATCAAGTTTGGTTTGGTTGTTTTTCGTGAATTCTGCAGAGTGACTCAACGTCACTTTTGAGGAACTTTCAAATCAATATTTTGTTATTCTTTTTTTTTCCTAATCAGTTGTAAAGAAGAGATATAAAACAAATATACCAAGCATTTAGTTCGAATGTATAGTGGAAATTATTTATCTTCGGAGAGACTGGCAAAAGTTACTATTTTTTCCTCGTACTATGCCAGTCCCTCCTCAGATAAATAATTTCCACTATACTTTCGAACAGCTTGGTATATTTGTATACTATTTCTGCATGTAAGATAAAGTAACTCATCAAATGGGCAGATGGGTGGAAGGGAAAAGGGCCTTTCTCCTCATATACATTGCATTACTTATGATATACAGTGGAAATTCGTTATAAAGAGCTCTGATATAACGAGATTCCTGATATAACAAGGTAATTTTGCTGGACCCTGGTCTTTATGTTCTTTTGGTTTTTTTACCCTGATATAAAGAGATTCCTGATATAACAAGGTAATATTCATGGTCCCAAGGTCCTCGTTATAGCAAATTTCGACTGTATAAAATAGACATTTAATTTGAATAACCTGATGGGAAAAAAAGCAAAGAAAGGTTTAAAGGCCTATCCAAACTTTAAAGAAAATTGGTCGTTAATAGGGTCTGAGAAAATTGTTCATTGATAGGTTCTGAGAAAAAATGATTTGTAAGACACATTTAAAGTGTACATAAACAGAAAAAAACAAAACAAACAAACAAACTTATGATGAATCAGTTGCAATAAACAACATCTGGAACATTTTATGGTTCCAGTCTTCCAATAAAGTATCTTTACAAATTGATTTTTTTTTTTTTTTTTTTCAATCAACATATATTTTCCATGGGTTTTATCCTGAGATATCTTAATATTCAATAGTTAAAGAAGCTGCTTACTTCCATTGTGCCACTTTGCTTGTTCCAGTGGGTGTTCTCAGTCATATCCATCATGTCATGGAAATACTTCCTAAATGCTTGTAGGTTGGGCTTCACTATGTTGGACACCTTGTTCTTGTTCTCACCAACAACCATTCTGAAGTCTCCTGGAGTGAGAGAGCAAAAAAAAACCCCCAAAAAACCCAAACCAGCTCATGAACAAGCAAGAAGTCAACATTTAAAGTAATTTAATTATACAAAATAAAGAAATACATAATAATATAAACGTCAGATAGAGGAACTACTTGTAAATAAGAGCTAAACTGAAATCAAAGTGGTCTCTGCTTGCAGCAGGACTATCAATAAAAAATACAGAGTGATGTATTACAACTAAATTAAATAGAAAAGGAATTTGTAGATTTATGGCAATTACGATTACTATATATACAAGAAGGTAATTGTTTCAGGGGTAGTAACTAGGGGCATAGTTCTCCACTGGGTAATTGGCCAGGGGAGAAGAAGGGGGTAATTGTCCTTGAGGAATAGTTGTCCATAAGGTGAAAGTCAGGGGGAAGGGAGTAGATGAATGCACATGATGCAGGATAAGGATGTGCAACAAAATAAAGTTCCGCTCTGCATAAAGAGAATTAAGAAAAAGACACAGAGAGTAGATCCTGAATCACTAGCTTCATGGAAGAAGTAATATTCCTCAAATGAGGGCTGGAACATACCAGAGTATGACAGTCCAGCTACTGCGATGAAGAGTTCTTCTTCTGTAAAGCGTTCTGGTAGGAGTAGCAGACTAGTGTAGACAGCACTCTGTTGATTCCTACGCATAGCATTGTAGAGTGCACTGTTCTGCATTCTCTTTATTACATGAACCTAGGCAGCAATTTAAAAAATATTCAATAGTGTGAAGTTGGTAAATGTTCATAAATGCAATGACTGTCAACGGTTACTGAAGGTTCATTTAAACATCCCTATTGAACATTATTCAAACAATAACATTTTACTGCTATCATAATGGAAGAGTTATAAACATATAAATTTAACAGGGCAAAATCCAAGAAAAAAATATTCAAAATATTTGAAAACTCCTCGAGAAAACTGTTCTTTCTAAGTATAAACAAGGCAGCTGGCTGGTACTGTATTCTTGTTTAAGGAAATAACTTTATCCTCCAATAATACCTCAGTCACACCGACAAGAGACCAAACAAAAAAATTTGTTACCCCGTCTGGCCAAGAAATGGTGGGTTTGGAGTTGGTTTGGAGTTGGTTTGAGTTGGTTTGGAGTTGGTTTGGAGTTGGTTTGGAGTTAATTTGAGTTGATTTGGAGTTGGTTTGGAGTTGATTTGGAGTTGACTTGGAGTTGATTTGGAGTTTGTTAGGAGTTGATTTGGAGTTGATTTGGAGTTGACTTGGAGTTGATTTGGAGTTTGTTTGGAGTTGATTTGGAGTTGATTTGGAGTTGATTTGGAGTTGGTTTGGAGTTGGTTTGGAGTTGGTTTGGAGTTGACTTGGAGTTGATTTGGAGTTGGTTCAGAGTTGATTTGGAGTTGACTCGGAGTTGATTTGGAGTTGATTTGGAGTTTGTTTGGGTTTGGAGTTGATTTGTAGTTGGTTTGGAGTTGATTTGGAGTTTGTTTGAAGTTGGTTTGGAGTTGATTTCCAGGAGTAGGTTTGGAGTTGGTTTGGAGTTGGTTTGGAGTTTGTTTGAAGTTGGTTTGGAGTTGATTTCCAGGAGTTTGTTTGGAGTTTGTTTGGAGTTGATTTGGAGTTGATGTTGATTTGGAGTTGATTTGGAATTGGTTTGGAGTTGATTTGGAGTTGGTTTGAAGTTGGTTTGGAGTTGATTTGGAGTTGGTTTGGAGTTGGTTTGGAGTTTGTTTGGAGTTGGTTTGGAGTTGATTTGGAAGTATGACAGGTATTTTTGTGGCATATAAGTAAGTGTGAAGAATGATATTGCTGTCATTTGACAACATGAGTATATGATTCACTCATTGCCACAGCAGTAAAGGTAATGTAAATATGTTTTTAACAAGAGAGCAAAGAGACCATCTTGTTTGCAGCTTTGTCAATTTAAATATCCACTTCTAAAAATCTAACCAACAGAACCTTGAATTGCACCATGCATTCTATTAGTTGCTATATTCATACAATTCACTCCCCCAAATTGCCTATATTACCTTTAAGAAGCCATTGATAAATTTTTACATTTGTATGTTAACTTACTGGTTTGTGAAGCCTTCCACTCAGATAGAGATTATTCCAGTTGATCAGCTCTTGTACAAGGGTATCTGTCTTCACCACACCATACTTGATGAGCTATAATGTACATTTAAAAATCATCACATTCAGATGAATGATACCATTTCTTTAGAACAAAATAATTTTCCTCCTAGCAAATATAGCAGTTTTACTTATACTGTACATAAATGATACATACATCAAAGAGGAATTATAATTTTGAGAAAGTATTTTGGTACATGTAAATAACTTTCAACTTGGATAAAAGATTTACTTGAAATCATAGCATACTTTCAACTATATCAAAGAGACCGGGGTGGAACAAGAGAGAGAGAGAGTGAGAAAACCTTGGGGAAAAGTCAAAACTTATCGTATCTTTCTACATTAAATTTTTCCTGGTAAGTCAAATGCCAAAAAAGAGAAACTGTGCTATTTCTGGGTAATTAAGTAGTTGAAAGTTTACACACTAGTGTTGTCAATATTTTAAAAATCATTACAGTTCTATCCCGATTTTGCAACTGGATAACCTGAACCAACATGAAAAAAGAATGTCCAGTTTGGCAATTTCTTACCCTCTCTTCACATTCAACAAGAGTGTTGAAGTAGACTCCTGCCCCTAGTCTATCCTGGATGAATGCAATCCTGCCTGGTCCTAAAGCTGCTAATGAAGAATAGTGCTTCCTATTCTCCTGGATATTTTTCTGGTGCCATTCCTTGGGGTTGTCCACCACAAAGATGAAATCAAGCATGTTATCCTAGGAAAGCAGACAAGGCAAGAATGTATTAGGTTTACAATTGCTACTACATGTAAGTTTACTCAATGGACTCAAACAGCCCCCCCCCCCCCCCCTCAAAAAAAAAAACACCTTGAAGTTCTGCGCAGTATCTGTGACATTACAAGTCAAAACAAGACAATAGATAAAAACTGTCATTCTTAAAATTCTTCTGCTTCTTATCTTCATCCATCATCAGCCATCACAATCATTTGGGCCTAAAGTATTATCATCATCATTATCACCACCACCGGACCATCATCATCATCATCATCATCATTATAATTAGCATTATCATTATTATTACTATTATCATTATCATCATCATGTTCATTTTTTTTTATCATCATGATCATGATCATTATCATTATAATATTATTGTTGTCATGCCTGCACTGGCTGTTGTTGTTGTAGACCCTATAACATGTACATGTATATTAAACATAGATCTAGTTGTCATGGTTGTAGTTGTTCATGCATCATCATCATCATCATCATCGTCATCATCATTGATTAACTTTGATTAACTTTGCCCAGGATTGAAAAAAAAAATCACTGTTCCAGCTAATGCTGTAATCATAATTGCAAACCTTTAGCTCAGACAGGAATCGCCTGAGTTTTATAAGCTGATCGGTCGTTTATATATCAAGATATTTACGATTGAACATTGATGTCGGGATAGAGTACCACCGAACCCTAAAGAACTCTTACGGTTGGCATACCTCGCTCTATCACAGAATACCGTACGGGCTGGAAACCCGCTCTGAAATCGCCAAGCGCTGGTGCTTGGTTTTTGTGACTGCAGCGCAGCGAAGAAGCCGAGCGACTTGCGCTAGCGATTGATCACGATTTTCTCTTTTTTAGGATAGTAAACGGGTTCCATTTTCTCTCATACTTTCACATATCCTTAATTATATATGTAGTTAGAGGACTGCACAAATTCACTGGCATTTGAGCTGATTTTACAATTTTTCACAAAGTTAATCAATCACTTTAAGACTTCATCATCAATCATCATCAGCACCAGCATTTATATTCGGTAAACGCAATGAAAATGTAGGCCCCACAGTATTGTACATTTGTAACTCTTGCCCTAAATCCACATGCAAATGTCAAAATTTGCGAAGTTTGATACCTTATTATCATTTCCAAGCTGCTTGAAAGCCCCTGAACCATAGGCGAATGCTAACGAAATCTCACGGGGGAAGTGCCCGAGGATGCGGTTGTAGAGCTGGGTGATGCGAACTGCAGAAGCCATGTCACGAAAACTCGGTCTTTGTTCTTCCGTTTCGCACGTTATTTCATCAAATTTTACCCCAAAAAACTTTTTCTCACATCGAAGTGCAGTTCAAACCCAAGAGTTTTCCCACGTAGCTATAAAGGATCATTTTATTTTCCGGCAAATGAATGACAGTTGCAGTTTCTCTTGATCATTCTCGTGTTTTGTCGACCCCTTCCACACGTGTGTGTGTGTAGTCTTTTTCTAGCCATTTTATCAGTGTATCATGTATCCAGAGCACCATACGTCGCACACCTAATCCTATGAAACGACTTCCTAAAAGACTATAGATGCAACAAAACTGTTGAAAAACCATAACAATCTAGATCAGTAACCAGTGCAATGTATCTCTAACCAGTCATTCATCTTCTCTTCCAGTGCCTTCCTGAAACTAAGCCAGGTCGCCATGCAGCTGCAGAGCTTTTGTAGAGATGAACTGGTAGGTTAAAGTTGAGGTCTAACCTGTTGGTCTAACCTATATTTTTTATAAAAAAAGATTTTAAAAATAAAATACAATTTTGCTCTTGCATTCGATTCCAAAAAAATTCTCTCTCGACTCGAGCTCTCCCACCAAGCAAAGACAGGCAATAATATAATGTGAGAATTAATTGCTAGAAGTGGTCTAGAGCAAAGAGTTCATGAAAATATCTTGGCCTAATAACCATGATTGAAGCCACTCAGAACACATTTGAAACAGACCCCAATTTACGGCAAATTTTCGAAAGAATCCTAATGTTCCCGATGTGAAACGGTGCAAAGCTGCACACAGAAGCTTTCGAAATGGGGGATCACTTTCCTACACACAGTTTCCATATGGTTGCTGAAAATTTTGATAGGACACTATTTTACAAAATGTATATTCTGCATTAGGATACTCTAATTCTCCCCTAAAATAAATCTTAATGATTGATATTTATTGTTTTATTTGATTTAATTTTGTCATTATGATCTCAAGAATCTGGAAATTGAACACTAGAAAACTCTCTCATGTCTCTTGTAATACATTACTTGCCTTATCCACAGGGGGGGGGGCATGTCTCATTGAGACCTGTACAGGGCCATTCTTTGTAAAGTGAAACTTTTTTGACAAAAATGAAGTTCATTCTTGCTGTTTTTGAATAGTATATTCTTGAACTGTTGAAGAGTAATGTCTGAAGTTACAAGAAGCACATTTTCTTTTGTAATTGAAGACCCAATTATGCTAATTTGCATACAATTACATTGGCATAAATTAAAGTTTAAAAAAACATCTTTTTTCACTGTATAATAGTCATCTCTCAGTATGACCTTTAATAGGTGTTGCCACTATATAGTGAAATCATACCCTCCCCAGGTCCTTTAATTTGCAAGTAATTAAGTTGAAGGAAAAAGAAAATTTGCCTATGCATTATGTAATAATTAACATGCATAATTAAGTAATTCTGATGTCACACACGTGACCCCAAAACATGAAAAGTTTATGCTATTTGAAATTCTCGTTTTTTAAATATTGTCCAACTAACTTTGTCACACACATGACCTGAGTGCAAATAGTCAAGTGCATACATTGTATGTACTGGGCAAGTCATGTGTAGATTCTTTTTCATCTAATTATTGTTAAGTTTCTTGACCTAATAATTCTGTTTTCACTTTTTGCATTCCTCGTGCTTAACCCTCTGAATTGATTGCGTAACCCTATAAGATTATGATCAAATTGTTATTAGCTATCGTATGTAATATAATTGGCCAATGGAAATACACTTCTGAAAAAAGTTTATAAAACAAGCTGAAGATGAATATACATGTATATCAAGCATGAAAACTTTGATTTTTTTTTTCTACTTTGATTCTTTGGTCTGAACATTAATAATTATGATAAATATCAATGATAATATTATATAACAATAATAATTGCAATAACAATAACAAAATAATAATACTATGTCTTGTTTACCCAGGGTATCCTCATCAGTATTAATTACTTTTCTCCCTGAGGGTCCTGCAAGTATTATTACCCTGGTTTTAGCAAGACAACTGCAGCGCTCAGTGCATTCAAGAAATAAATCCTACAGGTACCCACTTAATACACCTGGATTGAGCATGGCAAATGCAGATAAATGTCTTGCTAAAGGACATTAGTGCCATGGCAATTAATTGAAACCCATACCTTGTGATCTGCAGTATGTTTACATTATCCACTAGACCAAAATACCTCCACAGTATATCAATAAATATATCAATAAATGATATCAATAAATGTATGAAAATGAAAAAAATATTGTGTGTTCCCTGGTATTTAGAATTACTTTCTACCATATTGATGATAATTTGTATAGAGCTATTGCAAAATGAATTGAAAATACTAAATATTATGATTTTTCAATAGTTCACCAAATCTGTACACATTACCTATGGCATGTCACACACGTGACCCCCAATGTCACACACGTGACCATACATCATGATACAAAATATTACATAACAAAAAACTTATGCAACTTTCAACAGAATTAATGCTATTTTCTAAGAGACAGTACCATGAATTATACTTACCATAAATATGAACATTGAAGCTTTCGAAAATTCAGAGGGATTTAAAGATGAAATGTGAGTTTGAAAAACCTGCTTCTGTGCGAGGTCACACACGTGACCTGAATTTTTTTACCTCTGACGTAGCACAGGTATTATCATTGACTTTTTTTTTTGTTATCATATCCATGCACCTATGTCTGTATTTGCTGTATATACATGAAAAACCAACACACTCGGAAGGTTATTAAAATTATAGGGCTCTCAATAGCCTCATTCCTAGCTGTTTTTGGTCACACACATGACTAAGAATGGCCCTACATCATATATGCGTAAATCACAATCTGAAAAGCACCCTAAACGGGGATTGCAGTAGGAGTAGTTTTGATACCTATAAACAGGGAAACCTGTCTAACATCTCTGATTTTTATACCCTTAACGGGGATTTCCACGGATCTTCTTCCTATCACCTCTGAATTTGATACCCTTTTTCTTGATTTTTGCTGTTTTTGATACCCGGCCTAAACGTGTAACCTGGGTTACGCGCCTAATGCTGAAAAAGTACCCTTTTTATCTGTTTTTGTGTACGCGGATGATGTACAGGTCTGAATGAGACATGACCCCCCTGGGTACCTTCCACCATGTCCCCACGTTAACTCATCAATTATTCCATGGACAGGGACTTCGAAGGTGACTAGTACAATAGTCGGCATCGAATAATAAAGTCTATTATAGAGTCTCCTGGACCCTGGTGTTTCAAGATTATATTCTGATGAAAGCAATGTTAAAGGGAAAGTCCACCCTGGTATTAAGTAGAATCGAATAAGAGAACAAAAATGAGAGAAACGGATTAGTGTATGCTTGGTAATCAACAACTCTGATGAGCATTATAGGAATGTACATGAGTTCAAAGTAAGCATATCATTAAATGTGTAAACAAGCTATATACATGCATGTACACACTAACACCTTCAAACACAGCATCCAAGGCTGATGTAGATGATGATGATGATGATGATGATGATGGCTTCTTGTATAGTGCCGGTATCCGCCTATGCTGGGCACTTGTGGTTCACTGTTGCTCGTTGGGTTGAAAGGTATTAGGGGTGCTGGTCTGGCAACCTCTGCATCATCACCGCCAACCAAGCAGGGTGACGAAGTTCGTGTCTATGCCGACTGACTCAGTTGTTGGTCTTGAAGATGATGGCGTTGCCTGATGATGAGAAGTGATAGGCTGCATCAGTTGTCATTTGGGCTTTGTATCTTCACAAGCTTGATGTTGATGGTTGATTGTCTCTTGTTGGGTTGCAAGGCATCATGGTCGCGCTTGATCAGCAGCAGCCGTTTGGTCGTTGGTTTGCATTGCCTTGTCTCGTTTTGGCGTTATCGCATCATCGTCAGAGTGAACTCATTCTAATTTTTGGTTCTCCATCCAGGATTCGAAAAGAGGAGAGTCAGGAGACCCAATCGTCTCCAGATTGGGCTTGCGAGTCAAATCATAGTATTTTGTGATGAGGGAAAGGAAGCTTGCTATCGCATCGTGATGAGCGATCGAGGCCCTTTTCTCCAGATGAGCTCGCAGAGATGTCCTTCGAAGGTGGTAATCTTTGTCCCATTCATCCTTTGAAAGTGATCCTTGGCTAACTTCCAGGAGCCTCTATCGTGTTAGTATGAACCACTTTGTGTTCTCCCGTTACTACATTTTTGTAGTACTCTTAAACAAAACTGTGGTGATGCTCGACAGTGAAATGGGCATAGCCTATCTTGTTGAGTTTACTATAGGCTTTCCATCCGTCTGAGTAAATTGTGGATCGTTTCAAAACGTGCCTCTCGATCAGGGATATCAGCGTTTCCTTGTTACGATAGAGTATCACCTTGATAGTGCTTTGTTCAACCAGCCCGAAAATCCAAGCTCTCATTCCTCTGGTACTGCCATGGTTATATTTACATCTCCTGCCGAAGAGGCTTTCATCTATTTCGACTTCGCCCCTGAGCATCTCTCCTTCGACATAATACAAGTCATTGACAAACTTCCTGCATATGTCTCGTGAAAAGCATGTTTTATTTAAGAGGCAGAAAATTTTTGAAAAATTGTTGACTAGTGTAATTATTTAAATCCTTATTTTTCATACTGGAAACTCAAAATTTGTAGTATAGTATATTTGAAAAGTACCTGAATCAAGTCATTTTGACTAATGCAACAGTATGTTTGACAGTTGACAGAGTTCCACATAGACATGGGCCTGTGAGTGCATAAAAGTAGATTTACCATAGGGTCTGTAAATGCCTTCTCCAGCACTCCAAATTTAAGTGAGATGATGACAAAACAAAAAAGTACAAATCTAATTTTGTTATGTCTGTCAATGTGAATGTTGACAAATTAAGGCTTGTTGACAAGAGCATAAAACTTTTAGAGAAATTGGAAGCTCATCAGATGATATCACTGATTGCATTGAATTCAGCCTTTTCAGGCTAGCAGGTGAATGTAAGCATCTCATTAGATTCCTGTTGTGTACTAGTATATTTACAGGTAGATAGAGAGGGGTGGAGGGATGGATTTTGAATGGTAGAGACTAGAGCTCTAGCAACTACAAATGTGCTCTCTAACATCCATTGATCACCACATCATGTTGTTGTGCTGGTCTTTGTTTTCTTTTTATTTGTTTGTTTGTTTAATTGTTATGTGTGTTTTGGTTTATCTCTATACTCGTGAAATATAAGAGTAAATATCTATCTCAGAGTTTAACCTGGAATACCAGTGAATAGAATGAAAAAGTGTATCTTGATAGTTGAAGATCAAGAAACAATGTTTTTAATAAGAGGTAATCAGTTCAAGTGAAACCATGCAGCTGTGAGAGAGAAGCCCTGGCCTGCTTCCTATTTTTTCCCCCCACAAGCAAGATTTCCACATACATCATTGCACATCGGTTTAACATACAGAATAACAACAACTACGAAATATGCAGTGGTCAGTGATGACCACTGGCTTTAGTAGTTAATCTTTCTAATCCTGTGTGGGGAGCTCACAGGAATTTTTAGTTGTAGCGGAAAATAGAGATTATTGAGAGAAGGGATGGGGTTTGTATATCCATATTTTTGTAAGAGTGTTTAATCAGTTACAGTGATATTTGATGTTGATTTAATATCAACTCTAGCTTGGTAGGGCCTATGGTTTACTTTTTGTTGCAGGCAACTGTCATAATGTAATCTCTCTCTTTCTTTTCTCTCTCTCTCTCTCTCTCTCTTGATCTTTCTCTCCCCCTCCTCCCCTCTCCCCCTCTCTCCCCCACTCATTCTCTGCTTCTCTCTGCTTCTATATCTCTCTCTCTCTCTCTGTAGTTACATGTATCTATCTTTGTTCTCACTCTCAGTCTCTCTTATATCTTTCTTTCACCCTAGCTCCTCTCCCCCTGTAATTACACAATATTATTTTCCCTCACTTTTTCTGTTGTGCTATTACAGTGATCATCGATCCTGCTTCTGGGAATTTGTAATGATATCTCTGCAAGAATATTTAGACTGTGGTGACCATGTCAAGGTAATGCTTCAGAATATTCCCAGCTGAGTACTTTTATTAAAAGGTAAAGGTTCATTTCCTAGTTTTACATGTAGCATGCTCCTGAATCATGATGCTTTGATGTTATAGCCAGTTCAAACCAGGAAATCCTGAAAATTCCATATTGGGAAAACAAGAAAACAAGGCCATGAAAAATGGCATGAATATTATGGCCTGATCGTGCTAAATCTGCTTAAATTGCTCCGAGATCAAAGCTCATTGCTTTCCCTTGAAGGTAGTCTGTTAATGATGTTTAACTTGCTTGTCATCTGATCATTTAACATTGATCAACAACACTCAAGACTGTTGACAGTGCGGGTCGTTAAAGATTTCACTTCATTTATCTAGCCTAGTCCGCTGATGATATCAAAAACTTTGCTGACACTATAGCTTAATCAAACAGTTCAGAATATCTAGGGTTGTTTTTTGTTTTGGGGTGATCTGCTCACTCTGTCCCTGGACTGATTGAGGACTGGTAATGATTTTGTGTGTTGGCAGTATTTGAGAGCTGTCTACCACGATGAGATTTGTCATCCTCTTAGTAGCTTGTGTGGCGGTATGCTCTGCCTCTGGCTGTAAATGTAAGTTACTCAACAAGATAAAAGTATATATATATGTTTAAGTATGATACTTTTATGTAATTTGGTAAAAAGTTACAAGTGAATCAGGCCTACCTCATTGAGTTTTAATGACAAAAAAAATATATCTGGGCCACGTCTTATAAAAGAGTTGTGATGGAATACAAATAATTTGCAATTGATATCAATCGCGATTAATATCAATTCCAAATTATTCGTAATCAATCGCAACTCTTTTTATAAGATGTGGCCCTGAACATTCATTTGATGTATTCTGTGATGTATATCAGTTCCAATGTATAAGAAAATAGACAATACCCTCTAGATTTTGATAGCAATATCACTCTCTATTTAATTAGCTTGAATAATGATCATTTGTAGCAGTAAATAATGCACTATTGCTTGCTTTTATTTCTGTGTTTCTATGTTTATATGAAATTTACTTTCAGATTTGTACCTCAGTGATGTCAGTAGTTTTTTTTTAATGCATAATTGATTTTCATTATAATGAGAGAGAGAGAGAGAGAGAATGAGAATGAAAAGAAGGATGGGGAAGAGGTGGCACATAGGGCCTATATAGTGTCCTATGGTTTGATGTACACATCAAATCACTGTACCACTTTCAGATTGGCAAAAATATTATTTTTTAATAATACTATTTAACATGAAATTGATTATTGATCTGTCTGAATATGAATGTAAAAAAGAATGCCCCTGCAATTTTTTAGAAAAATTAGCAATGATTAATTTTGGAGAAAGAAAAGGGGAAAAAATGGTGTTGATTTGCAATAAACATTCAATAAATACCTCTGTATGGATGAGTAGAAAAAAATTTGGACTTGTTCACTTGCATTTTTATGTAAGCTTGTTTTCATTCTAAATTTAACCAAACCTACTTTCCCCTAGGTTGTAGCTTGTCACATGCACACAGAAGCCAAATGCATGTACCTGTTATTCACTTTCAGAATTAAAGCAAATAAAGCAACAACAAAAAAAGAAGTAATAAACCCAAACAAAACAAAACAAAAAGAAAATGAAATGCTTTATATACACACTGTACATGCATATGAGTTGTACTATTAAAAAAAATCATCATAATTTAACCAATTCCATTCGCCATATATGTTTAAAAATTAAGAAGTGGTCTGAATGTCTAGTAAATTGTTATTTATAGACCTGTACTATTGAAATAGAAATGTAACTTTCTTCAAACTTACTGGTTATCATTCAGACTTCAGAATGTGTCATTGTTGATTTTTTTATGTTTCAAAGTCCATTATCATTGAAATCATGTTAAATTGTACAAATAGAATTATATATATATATATTTAACAAAAAGAGTAATAACCACATTTGGTCTTATCTTGACCATGGACTCGGCAATGATGAAAGACTCATTATCTGATAGTACTCTTTATGACAAAGTAATGATATTTACTCAAATACTTTTGACGGCACATGAAAGCCTTGAAATGTTGATATATAGCCAGGAAATTTGCATACAATATGTAATGGTTGCTGCCAACTTTGAGTATCAATATTATTAAATACCAAAGTCAGATGTATACAGTACAGATTTTCACTACAATAAAAGTTTTTTTCAAAAGCCTTATTCAAACCTCAGGCCCAGGGCCCTGTTTCATAAAACTTGTTATCAATAACAAGTTACGATAATTGATACAAGCTATGGGAATTCTTGCTTTTTATTTACTGAGAGCAGATTTGTTACAGAGCTTAGGAAATTGTTTTGATAACAAGTTTTATGACACAGCTAGGGTCCACGTCTTAGCGTCTTTACAATATTTTTGTCATTCTCAACACTACAGATGACTTCGATTTTCCTGCAAGTTGTGAAGATTCATGGATTCTCCTTATTCGCACATTAACACTTCTTACTTATATAATAATTGTTATTGTTATTTTGTAATATAATTTTATTATAATTATTTATTATTATTATTATTATTATTATTATTATTATTATTATTATTATTATTATTATTATTATCAATCATCATCATCATCATCATCATTATTGTTGTTAACATTACAACCATAACAGCTAGTTCAGCTTCTGCAGATCTTCAAGCCTTACCTGCCTCTTACAAGAGCCATCAGAACCATGTCCTCTTTGGTCAGCTGACAGCCTGTCCCCGGATCAATGAGGTGCTGTCGGACAGCCTGCGCTTTGTCCTATCATCAGAAGAGGAAGTCAATGTTGTTCTCTTAAACGAGTTGCTCGGTGATTTTCTGTTCGTGTAAGTTCAGTTCAGAACAATTCTTAAAGGAGAATGAAACCCTGGGGGAAAAATCTATTTTAATGAAAAGAGAGGATAGAGAGAAGCAATTTAAAAAAAGTTCCATCAAAATCGGTTATGAAATGAGAAAGTTATGACAGTTTGAAAAGTCTCAATTTACTTTCTATGGCGATCCTCAAATTGGCAATGTTGCTTCAAAGTGACAGGTACAACTCTCCATATGTTTTGTACACAAAATTTCATATTTTCGCCATTATCTCTCAAGTTGCAGCTTAGTTTGCTGGCACAAACCCTGGTCAGTCATAAAAGAGTGTCTGCAGTGTGAGACTACAATAGGCCATGTACTATAGCTGTTCCTGACACACCCAGAAGGTAGCTGGATTAGGCTTCTCTCAAGGCACAATGATTTGCTGATAAAGTGTCAAATTAGGGTGTGTGCTTGCAGACTAGGTGCAGCTTGTCTCCTTCTTAGCTCAAGATATATCAATGGGAAAATGTACTTGACACAATATGTGTTGAGTTCTCAAAAAGACAAGCAGCATCTTTAGAGATAATGGAGAAAATATGAAATTTTGTGTACAAAACATTTCCAGAGTTGTACTACTCCACCTGCCATTTTGATGGAAAATTGCCATTTGAGGATCGCCATGGAAAGTAAATTGGAACTTCAAACTTTCATAACTTTTTCATTTCGTAATCGATTTTGATGGAACTTATTTTAAATTGCTTCTCTCTATCCTCTCTTTTCATTAAAATGGATATTTCCCCAGGGTTTCATTCTCCTTTAATTGTCAGTTTAAGGTTGATAAATTTTACCCTGAAAGCAGGTGCTGATCTAGGATTTTGTATAAGAGGAGTCACAATCAGTATTCAGAAAATTTTCTGACAAGCGAAAAAAAAAAAAATGGTCATCACATTTGGGGGTGTCTTTTTACTCCAAATTCTCTGATAAGCAACAAAAAAAAATGATCATCACCTCAAAAGGAGGGGGAGGGAGGCTGCAAATTTGGATTTTGTGTACTTAATGTGTATACAACTTGGGATTCAAAAGGGAGGGGGATGGGCTGTGTTTTTTGTATAATCTATTCCAACTGTATATAAACGAAATTTATGATCTATGTGTACTGCCATTTCTACCAAATTTTGTATCTATGGATATTTCAAAATTAATATGCTATAATGCCTGTATACTGTCAAAGTCTTAACGCTTGTCAAGACACAGTTGACATAGAAATGTACAGATGAGCATTGGTCTAGTCCAGTGGGTAAGTCAGTGGACTTTGGATTATTAAAATGGTATGGTTTGAATCCCTGCTGTGGCACTAACATCCTTTGGCAAGGTATTAATCCTCCTTTGCCAGTCTCGAATCAGGTGAGGTAAATTGATACCCACTAGTAAATACCCTGAACGTCCAAGTGCACTTCATCATTTTAGTTTGGCTAAAGCTGGGGGTAATGGTTGTACAAGTACAACATACAAATGCTTTGGCAACAATTGCTCTGCATTATTTTTTTTTTTTTTACACAAACCAAATTGCAAAATTTCAACCCTGGACCAAACACTTTAGCCCTAACCCTAAGAATTATCTCAAAGCTCAATTACAACCATAACCATAACCCTAACCATCATGTACATATACCAAATTGCAAAATTTCAACCTTGGACCAAACACTTTAGCCCTAACCCTAAGAATTATCCCAAAGCTCAATTACAACCATAACCGAAACCCTAACCATCATGTACATGTACATATATCTTTGATGATATGAAGCCCAGAGCAATTGTCGCAGATGTCTGAGCACTAATATGATACTTAAAAGTGGTGTAGAGTATGTTTTGACAGTAGCTGTACTAAATGGACATGTTGTTGTTAAAATTGTTATTATTATTATTATGCTGATGATTGTAATGAAGATGATGATGATGATGATGGTGGTGGTGATGGCTATGATATTAGTGATGATGATTATGATGTTTGAGAGCATTTTTTAAATTTCATGTTTTCTTAATAGACCTGCTACTGACTATATTGGCATAGTCACATTCCAATACTACGTGGAAGATGATGAAGGTCGCAGCAAGCCAGGCACCGTGACCATCAACATCAAAGCCCAAACTGTCTCGCCGTCCATCGATGTGGCAACACATATCATCGGTCTCGAAGACGGTGACACCGAACTGGACTTCCAGATTGATAATGCCGAGGATGAACGTTGGAATGACCTCTCTGTCGCCATCTGTAGTTGTGCCAGTGATATCATTTGCAGTAGTGAGGATGGTGAGTTTGATCCTTTCCAAACTCTGTGACTGTTTTAATGAAGAATGGTACCAAGCTGCTTGTTGGACACAGGAAATTCTAAGTTTACAAGGCCAATCTTATCTCACAAGTTAAATTTTCCTACCTGACAAAAATATTTGTTCTCATTTATCATATTTTTTTTCTTCACTTAGTGTGATTTGTTGTTTTTTTTCATCAAAGTTGATGTCATAGAACTATTATTTGCATGATTATACTTAGTTTCATTGGCACATGTATACTGTACTAGGCTCTTTTTGTCATTTTGTTTGTAAAAATTGTAAGTTTTACTTATTTTCTGGTAGTACATGTAAGTGAGCTATATTGTATACTACATATATTTGTTGACTCTAAGGTTGAGAACTGAAAAAGCAAAAGAAATTTTAAAAAGAATTGTTTTGTCCTTTGACATCTTAATATTGGTGTGTTTTGATTGGAAGGCTGTCATTGTCACTTGAGTCTACCTGATGGATGGCAAATCTTCAATGGTGATCAGCAATTGACCCTAGAAGAGCTTCAGTTGTTGAGCCCCAGTACTGTCAGAAACTTGGTCTTGAGGTAGGTTAAGGTAGTAACGGTTGCATGGTCTAGTGGGTAAGTCACCAGACTATGGATCCCGAGGTACAGGGTTCATGTCCCTATCTGCCATATCACTCACATTCTTTGACAAGACTTTGAACTACATTTGCCACTCTCTACCCAGGTGTAGTAAATCATGGATACCTGGTACATGTAGGCTGCATTTTGTTGCATACTGTCATTGCCAGAAGGAGGGCAGCTTGGCTAAAGCCATGGTAACATTGGTACTTTATAGGCATATTGAGCATCTTGTAGGATGGATACATACACAATGTAAATGTAACTATAATCATTATTATTAATGTTTTTCTATTGTCAGTTTGCTCAGTACCACCCTCTTTCCTATACGTAAGATTATTTATTCAATCTCCTACAATTTAGGTTCTCACTTATGAAATTGTGTTTTCAAGAGAATAATTCTTGTACTGACTGGTTGCTCTCTATCTTTTCACTCTTTTGTATGTGTTTGTGCCAATGGTGCTGTTATAATAATAATCCTCATATATGTCGCTCTGTCTTCAGAGCTGTTCCTTCGTCTGCTGCCCAGAGATGTCTGGAACTCCATGTCATAGACCCAAACAATGAAGAGGATCCATCGATGTCCAAGAAGCAACTCAATATTCATATTCATCCCATCAACACGGCCTTCATGAAACCACAACCTGTTGCCTCCGAAGTAAGGTGAGGTATAAGAAATTTCATGCTTCATGCTGCAATGACTTACTTAGATCAGTTCTAGAGAAAGACATTTGTGTAGAAAGGTTCCAAAGCTTCCATAGATGATAGAGAGTCCTGAGGAAACTTATCCAGTCAGTACGAGTATGCTGGTGCCTGTAGTAGTTGCATCATGTTTTGCTACACCCGTAAGGCTCACTCACACATGCTGTGGTAAACCGCCTAAGAAAAAACCCCCGAGATTTTTGTGTATTAAATGGATGGCAAGTGCACTGTAAAAAATAACTGTAAAACTAGAGATTTTTTAGCCCTTGAAATTACAAGTTATTGCCGTTATTTTAATTTTACAGTCTTTTCCTGTGTTGGTTTACCGAAAATCCGGAAATCAGCATATATTTACATAATTTTATTGTAAATTTGCATAATAAATATATGCTGATTTCCAGTTAAAAAAAACTGTGGAAAAACTGGCATTCCCGGCATCCTGATTGCCAGGAAATTCCTGAGAAAAAACGGCAAAATTTATTACACTATGGGAATGCATGATACAACAAAGGTCCTACGTGTACTGACTTAACCTGTGTGTTACATGTACACGTATAAGATACAGATATGGGAAGAACAGTACGCTTTAAAAAAAAAAACATTTTTTTTTTTTTAGGCAGTTTACCATTTCATATTTGAACAAGCCTTTAAGATATTTGAAAAGGGGGAAGAGATCCCCTCTTCTGTATCTTAATATTCTTATTCCACATGTACATATATACTAGTCTATCGTTTCTTGTTGTAAAATGGATAGTATGGTTTCCATAAATGGTATATTATTTCAATGTACACAAAGGGTCCTCTTTTTTTCTGGTGGGAAAGTGTAAGTTGTTTTAATTTGATCATCATTTTGATGGGCTGTGAATTTGATATCTTAATTGACACTAATTAGCATTTTGATCCTCTGTACAACATTGTTTGTTTCATATTTTGAGGTTATTAATTTTGTCATCGTATAATGTTCCATTTCCTACATGTATAATTGAACTGTAGAAAGAGTAGTACCGCAGAAAATAAGTCTGATTTGACCATTTTGAATGGGCATTTCAACATCTCTATTTTACCCTTCATGCCAAAGTATGTATCAGTACAAGCAGAGGCATATATTTTTTTTTTGTATGTGAAAGGATGACATTCATGTGTATTACTGGAAAAGTAGAAACTTTTGCATGAATAAAACTGTCTTGAAATTTCCTGTGTGGTCCAGATTCACCAATTTTCCATGCTGCGAAATAATAGAATGAGAATTACAATATTGATTTTCTTTGCTATTCAGACAGTTTCTTGTGCAAAAAATTGCTGTTGTTAACAACATGCAAAAGTTTTTGGTCATGAAAGTTGCTTGTTTACAGTTCTGGTAATATTTTCATGAAGTTTTCATAATTCAATCTATTCTGATCAACTGAATTAATTGGTTTTTAGAACTCAGGCACCTATGGGTGAAATCCCTAAGTCCGGCCCAGTGAACCTGACGACCAGTCAGGGAAGGCCCTTTGTATTCCATGATCTCAGAGTGGTGGATCTGGATGGCATCATGGGGACGTATGTGGTGACCGTTCGTCTTGATCAAGGTGGCGTCCTGTGGGTCAGGCAAGATCTCAGAGAGGATGTGGTGTTTCTTCCACTTGTAAGTTCACAGATAGTTCTAGACAACCGTGAAACCTGTATATAGAGACCACTCAATGGAGACAAGAAAAGTGGACCCTATAGTCAGGTAGTCTTTAAGTACAGGATCCTTTAATACAAATTTCAGTGAGATACACTGTTCAAGGGAAATGTAAAAACATGTGGCTTGTATAAACATGTGGTCTTTCTATGCAGGTGGTGGCTAAAGCAGTACTTACAGTGCTTGTATAGATATCCAATGCAATCTGGGATTTTGTAGACTTTCAGTATCTAGTTGCCTAATCAAAGGAGGGCACCTATGATACTTAAGAATAACGTATCTGTAGTCAATGTTTTTGTTAATAATCTTTAGTTATTGATATTTTCATAACCACTCTTGTTATTTTTGTTCTTGTTTCCACCTGTATTATATTTATTTGTTTTGTTTTTCGGTTTCAGTCAGAGGAAATTCACCCTGAGGATATATCACCTGACAAGGTTTATCAGCTCCTTCACCGCTTTGGTACTTTCAGGTCAGGATATAGACGTTTTGACCTGGAAGCAGACAACAATGGGGCCAAAGAGCTGAGATTCGCCGGTAATTATGTAGGTTTTGCTTAAATTGCTTGGTGTTTGAAGGTCTTTAGAGCATTGATATTACACAAAACTAGGAATAACTAGCCCTAACTTTATTGTAGTCATCAAAATCTTTTTTTTTTTCCCCAAGGCATCCTACATTGTATGAATATGAAGACCTGCATATAAAAGTTAAATAGATGCTTCAACTTTTCGTAGATGCATGAGACCATTTGAGCCAAGTTTCTTCAGTACCATAGGTGGATGTGTTTTCACGTTTAGGAATTCAACAAGTAAAACCATGGTTTTAGCAGGCCTAGCGCTACGGTACAATTTGCATCTCATTAACCCCTGGTTTGTTTTGAATTACCAACGGACTTCTAGCTCATTGCATGCGTGTGGTCATCACAATGGCAAAACAAGGAACTTTAATTTGCGCCTCTATTTTGGCGATTTATGAGCTGAAACTTCCCACATGAACTAATTTGTAGTTATAAATGATTGTCTACAAAAATCCTGAAATATGATGACTGTTTTGTCGAGTTATAGCAACATTTTGAAATGAAAACGTCAAAAAACTATGTGTCTATTTTTTTCTGACACAAGTCTACCCCTGCATAAATATTCATGAAACTTCATTTCCTTATTCGGGGGTGTATATTCCTTATTTAGACAAAGTTTCGCTGATGCGACTTCTTTCTTTGCAGAGATACTACGTCTTTTTCACACGATATCTTGCAGCAATTTAGAGCAGCAAATTGTGCGCAGTGATGCCAAATTCACGATCTGCACATACGATATTCATGAGTCAGTCGTAGTCAGCTCATTCATAGATTGCGCATGCGCATGGCCCATGGAGCACTCGGGGCACTCACGCACAGAGCTCAGCCCTACACAGATTTCAACACATGGGACGTGGTTGTAATATTTTTCTGTTATGTCAGCCTCGGTGATCTGACACCGAGATCCTTTTTTTCTGACACAACTCTATGCGGAAAATTCACCTCAAGTAAATACCATACGATTATAGAAAAATGTACCCTAAAAATGATTCATGACAGTGATTTTCTTGCGAATCTAGCCGAAATGAGGAATTTTAGGAGAAGTTTAACAGGTAAAATTTTCTGTTTGTAACCGAAGAAATATCACTAAAATTTCATATTTTCCGTTGGTCGAGCTTTGATTTTGCAGTATTGTTGTGAAAGATACATCTATATTTAATAATTTTTCGAACTTTATGTTTACAAAAAAGTGGTGTTTAATACATTATTTTTCAGCTTGCATTTGTAAACAACTTTATGTAAATCGTGGGAAAATGCAAGAACTGGTGAGGTCAAAGGGGGTCAACTCAATGGACAATCGCTCGCTAATTATAGGGCTAGTCCCCGACTGTTAGTTGAGCATTCTATTCTTGAGAAGAGAAGATAGTCAAAAATAACTACAGAACTTAACAGACTAAAGAGTAGACTAAAAGTGACGATATGGTAGTTGCAATAGAAATTGTGCTTTGTTTTTCAGAATTTGTGCTTTTCAGAATCTATGTTTGGGAGGACAATGATCCCAGTAGAAGATATTATATTAACTGATCTTTATGGGTATGGAAATTGTTATTTTGCTGTTCCAGCCGTTTTCTGTGTGGTTGTATTCTTTACCTCCAGTCTATCAGGATCAACCGTGCAAAGGGTCATATCTTAAAGTGTACCAATCACCTAAAAATATAATTTGTGTACAGGTAGAATGTATAAAATCAACCTCAAAACACTTTACCTGGCCTGCTATGGGTTAATGGTTAAGGAGTATGAAGAAAATGAAGGAAAACATAAAACCCCTCGCATGGAGCCCAACTCCAAGTTTGGTTCCATGCAGACCCTTATTCTATGCGATCATGTACAGATGCGTCGACTAATCTCCTCACAAGTCGCTGTATTGTTTATTGGGAGTGTATTTCAACTTGCAATATCTCTTTATAGAATTAAGATTTGAAGCTCATATTTTGAATATAGTATATCAACAGAGAACCCCTGACATACAGAACAAAATATTTTTGGGTGATTGGTACACTTTAAATCCTAATCCTGATAAAGCTCCATTGAATGTCCGATGCAGCAGGACCCATAAGTATGCACGATAGGAATAAATGAAGAATAAGATGAGCAATTGTTTGTATTCTTATGCAATCAGGTTCTTTTGAGGGTATCAATGAAGTCCTGTCCACTTTGACCTTTGTACCCTGGTGTTCTGATTGGCCTGTTCCACCTTCATGGCCTGTACCGTCAAAGAGCTGGATGATCCCCACTGATGGTGATGATCTACACCACCCTACCATCTGGCCACAATGGTAAATTCTGCAAAAGGGAAAGTGGTCTGAAAAGGAACATATTTTTTAATGATGGTCTTTCACTGGCTATGTAGTGATGGATATACTTTAATATCTTCATACCTGATAGGCATTTCTTGACTTATCTTGCAGATTTTATTGACATGTTAGTTTATTCACTTGACATTCAATTGAAAGGTTGAAGGTTCAGCATTGATTTCCCTTTGGCAAGAGTTAATCTTCATTTGCCATCCCTTTTCCCCAGGTGTAAATAGGTACCTGATATACCATATATCAGGTAATTATACATACATGTACATATCTGATTACTCGGCTCAGGGCTAATAATGGGTGTAATAATACTGGAGCAGTAGGAGCTTCACTGCGTGACACACACAAGTGCTACATGTATATAAGCAGCCACTGTTAGTATTGTTATAGTTTGTATACTAGTAAAATTCATTTGTGATTTCTATCCCTGCCTTGTAGTAGACCTTATAAAATGTCCTCTCCCTGCCCCCACCAGGTACCCCCGGTTCTGGTATCCATTCCCATCCTCCCACTGGTCCTGGTGGCCCCGCGTGTTACCCCCCTGGTGGGTGTCGGCATCCTGTTCTAACTGGACCAGTACTGTTAGGATGACGGTCCTGGAGGTCCCAGCTCCTCTAACCTGCCAAGAATCTGGAGAAGCTCCATCTGTGAGTAAGTGGTCTGCTAGTATCTCAGTCAACGCCAGTGGGAAGGCCCCCAAGAGCCTAGTTACAAGGTGAGTCTGAACAATTTTAAGGGCATTCTCATGAGAGGAAATTTTTACTAAATAAATGTATATAAATGTGTAAAGAATAGATGGATAGCAAAAGGGGTGTATACAGTTTATATAGAGCTATATGATCAGTTTTGCTTGTCCAAGGGGGGGGGGGGAGTTGTATAATCCAGAAATCCATGTTTATTCTCTCAAGGTTAAAGGGCAATGCAACCTCTTTACAGCTAGCTTATTTAGGGGAAAGCAAAACATTGAGAGAAAATGATAATTGAAAGTTTGAACATAATCACACAATATAAAGTTATGAATGTTTGAAAGTTAATACTACCATCCATTGGAATCTCTAGGAGTGTCAGTTGTCTTGCAAGTAACATTTCCCTCAGTAATCTATTATATACATTTTCACTTTGATGTAACATGCATTTTTGTATAGACTTAAGCCAGAGTTATCATGGTTTTAGTATTGTATTCAAAGTGTTCAACTTGTTATGGGTAGCATGTACAATTAGATGTCTTCACTGTTTAAGAAATAGTATATTCACTCATAAGATATTGAAAATGATATATATTTTCTATTATATACCGCATGTCTAGATTCTAGGCCTCTGATTGGTCAAATTTGCGGGCATGAAATTCACTACGGACTGCCTGGCGGTATGGTGAAAACTATTGACCGGGCATAGTTCTGCTCGCGCGTACAATGCAAATTTATGCCTTTATGTCTTTTTACGCGCGCGTGCGTGTAGCTATGGCAGTTTAGATATGTGGGCGCGCAGCCGGCACCATACATGTACACTGAACAAAATTTCGAAAGAGCAATCGATGAGAATTATGTTACGGTACCGTATTTCATCTGTCTTTGAAATGAATTTCTGAGCTAACGAAGGATGCGGTATATAAAACGAATGTTGACTGCTTCTTTTTCGCGTCACAGTTAAAACCATGGCCCTCGGTGAGCTTGCAACTGTGCTATGCCCCGAGACGACAGTCAAGGGGCATAAGCACAGTTGCGAGCTCACCTTGGGCCATAGTTTTAACCATGCCCCTCAAAGCAGTCAACATTTGTATATTATTTCATGTAAAAAAGCAGTTGAGAATTGTCCCATATTACTTCAGCAGTTATGAAAACAGTTGGTATGCACAAAGACACTTAACCCATTAGATACTAAGCCCCAGATACCCCAGGCTGGAGTCTGTGGAAAATATATGTTATACCAAAATCAAATCAGACCAAATGGGTTATAATTGATTGAACAACACCTGTTATTTGGTAGTGAATGTGCTCAGGAGAAGGTTACACTTTGAAATAAGCTATCCAGAGAAAGCTGAGAAGCTTAGAAGTGGAAATGAGCTCAATATGCATGGATTTAATCGTTCTCTTCTTTTCCCTCTAGCAATCACTTCACCTACTTCCAACCGGACTCACGTGCTGTCTTCATCGATACTATTAATTTGAGATCTCAACAGTATTATCTAGGAGAGAATGTCACTGTCAACCTGACTATTCCAGAATCCAACGTAAGAATTGGCTTCTCTGTGTTAGTGGAAATTGAGTAGATCCTCATGATAAAAGGGCATGTAGTGTACAGATAATTGATCTTCTATTGATTGCTCTTTGGTTGATAAAGAAATGTTTGCAAAAGCTGAAGACTTCTCCAACTTTGACAATGTACTTTTGATAAGTGGTAACATTAGATACAATTTTTTTTTCATACAAAAATGTATTTCATGATTTTTCATAACTTGGGTATTCAATTTGATTTTGTAATTGTAGATACATGTAGATACAAATAATTACTTTACACTCTCTGTCATGTTTATTTATTTATTGCTTAATATTATTATACTTCTTTGATCATAGGAAATTAATTTATTTACTACAAACTAATTAGGCTGTTCTACCTGGAATAGTACCTCTTTTCAATCAATTTGATTTTTAATGACATATCTAGTCACAAACATACTTCTTTCATCATGAAATTATCTCTTCAACTTCTTCCTGAAATATTCTTTACTCCAACACTAACCTTACATCATTTATGTTTAAGTGTATAGTTTACATCAGATTTTGTGGCCTGCTTTTTCCTGTAGTATGCAACTGTGGAATTTCCTTCGACTGGTCTGAACTACACTCTCTGTGAAACCGTAGAGCAGTGTAACGAACAGCTTACCAACATCAAAGTGACCTTCAAGAATGGTGTACAGGATGTCTGCCTTGTTGCTGTTCAGGTAAATGTGGAATAAGGATAATGCCTGAAAATGTATCTATCAGTAAAGATGTGTTTGATAGTAGTATAGAAAGTATTATACTACCAGTACCTGACATTGACTAGTACTACAATCATTTGGCTGAGCTCACATTTGATATTGGATGAAATTTCATTGAACTTTTATTAAACCAAATAGGGTTAGACCTTATATCACTATATTTAGAATAAGAGGAAAGATGACACTTGAAGGATGGAGTACATCACAGTTTGGGGTTCTTAATTTTCAGAAAATATTTATTTGAGGAACCGCTAATCAGTCGACGGTGAAAATACTAGTGAAGAAAGTTTTTGTAATGAAGGTAATACTGTGCTAACACAAATGTGGTGCGTCCATGAGGCTTCCATTGTTCCAGTGTTGCCACACATTGCACCAGTAGTGACAGATAATACACATCGCATCTGTGCTGCTCACTTTACATCTTTGTTGCATTACAGTTAAAAGGATAATTGTTCTTGTTGAGGGAAAACTTTGTCAGTATGAATTGGAAAATTATTTTGGCGTAGAATTAGAGCATCTATTCCTTTGTATATAAAGCACAGTGCCCTTTTGTTTCATCTTGGATCATCCCATCCTGTCACCAATTGAATACACACGAGAAAGAAGTGTCCATCTTCATCGATATAAAACTTCATCGATATAAAACTGAATATTTTTTTAGGTGCAAGACAATACATGAAAAATTAAAACATTATGCTGCCTCTTAAACTTATCAAAATAGATTTTTTTCAAAACTGTTCCTCTCCTCTCATATATTCATTTTTTATAAAAACCTACCCAATCATGCTCCATTAGGTTGACATGTACAAAAATGGCTCCTCCAAACTTCTGGACACACTGGTTGTATGGGCTGTCAACACCACTCGCCAGTGTGCAGATGTAACCTCTGCTCATCCTGACTTTGAGCTGACTTCAAGAAGACAAGTGTCGATGAGACAAGGCTCTGTGAACAGTTCTCTTAATCTCCTCTCCAATTTAGAAGAAGAGGATGCTGTCCTGCCAGGTATTAATGTCATAATGATGTATTTCTACCCCTTACCATGTTTGAAGGCAGGACTTTGTTTGCCCTTGATCCAAACTGAAAGAAATACAGCTTTGCATCATCCCAGGGGTTGGTTTGAGAGGATTAAAGCAAAGTTTGCACATTGAAAGTATACATTGACATATTCATTGGTCCAGATTGGAAGAAATAGGTCCTCCCTGCATTGCAGGGGGTGGGTGGGGGTGGGTGAGATCTCGACCGTCGACTGCGCTATCGCGGCGAAAATCGGCACGCACGTCGCCCACAACGTAATCTACAAAACTGTATAGTTAAATGCTCCGAAGTAATTTCACATTAATTAATTATGCTAATTTAAGCATGAAATCAAAATTTTGCTCTAAATCATTAAATAAAGCTCAAAAAATGCTAATTTGTGGGATAGACATTCTTTCCAGTATTCTTAGCAAATATACTTGGAAAAAATTCGGTATCAAAATTGATTTGTTATGTATTTTATTGTATTTAAAATTTCTTATGTATTTCTTTGTTTTTTTTACCTTTTGTTTTTTATTGTTTTTTGTATAAAATTTGTCGGGTACACTTTTGCGATCATAAACAGCATAAAATAAATTAATTTTAATCAGTAAATGTAAAAATATTCATAGATTTCTAAATTTTGGCTGAAAACACATTTTGTATTGAAATCATACATGAAATCACGTTTTTGAGCAATTTTTGGTTTGACGTGCAAGTACAAAATGTTGAGTAACTTCACAACCGCATGCCCGGACATCGCGAATTTGGTCTCAAAAGATGCGTGAGATTTGAGAGAAAAAAGTCATGAAACGCCGCGGCGACTGCTTTGCGCGTAGCGGATATATCGTGAGAAATGTCTAGGGGGGAGGATTCCACCCCCCCCCCCCCGGCCCTTTTAGGGTTAAGACCAGCGCTCCTACACTAGATCATGAGAACTTTAACATATTCTGACACTCCTCCACGTATCACTTCCCCATTACTTCCAGTAGAGGAGTATTGCCTGGACCTAGCCATTAGACTATCACAATTCTGAAATATCCGGACCGTCTTCTATTTGTGTCTTCTTATTACTCCCTAAAGGTATCCTGCATGTGATGTTGTATGCTGAACATGGTATCATCACCATGAAGGTACCCGATGGCTTGCGCATCTACTCTGATCAAATGGGGCAACATGAAGGCATCCCTTCCTACCTCTGTATCGCCGGGCCTGTTCCGATGGTGCTTGAAGCACTGGCTGCAGCACGCTTCACACCATTTGAGTTCCTCTCTGGGCAGACAGTGGTGATGGTGGATTACAGGATGCCGACAACTGCTTCTCAACTGCTTTCTGGCAATGGTGAGGAGTTCTCTTAGATACATGTATTCCATAACTAGACCTTGTATTGTCTTAATCAGTTTGATTTGATTTTCTGTGTCCTGAAGGCATCATGAGAATGGTATGTGACTGTTAAAAAGAGTGATATTAACTGAAAGACGTCGGGGATAACACAGAAGGATAAAATAGTTTATGCAGTCTTTCACAGCGATAGCACTGTGACTGTCCAATGCATGCTGCGAGTTGGATCTTGAGCTCTTGTCATGAAACTGCACTTCAAGAGAAATTGGCTTAAATTGATTCTTAATCGATTTTCATGCAGGAGATGACTTGTTCGCATCAGGAGAACGTAAACACTGGAAAGCACAACACACATATGCACAACAATAGTGCCTGTCTATCTCTTCTACTTTCCTCTAGAAAGTTAATTTGTTTTCTATATCTTCCTTATACCGACATAAAGAAAGGGATACTGAAAACAAGAATTGGTGAACAAGGGGCAGCTTTGAGCATATGGTACTCGCTCTCAAGGTTCAAATGCTTGACCGAGAATGAAGGAAAGCACAGTTGGCTCGAAACACGAAACATTTATAACAAAAGGTTACATAATACAGCTGTAATACAGCTGTTCGTTACAGTATGTTCCAGTAATAAAAATAAATTCCATTAGTGTTCTTGATGACTAGTTTATTTCCTTCTCTTTCTTGGCTACTTATGCAGCTCTTTTGCATAGTGTACTGAATTCGTTTGGCAGATATCACCTACATGTAGTCTTGAATAATCTATAATTTTGATAAGATTCTGTGAAATGCAAAGCTCTGTCATTACCAGAACTCAAAATGATCTTTTATGTAGATTTACGGTAGAGCAGTCGTGGGCATTATTTATTTGGGCAAGTCCAATTCCTCTTCCAAGTCCTGTTTTGTCCCATACGTTATTGACCACATCTAAGATTTTAGTATATGAAATTGATTACTGTATCAAGCTGAAAACCCTTCTAGAGCTTGGATTAGACAAAATATCAACTTAAATGATATTTTTATTACAATTTACATGTATGTTCACGATTCCATAATACACTACTTGGTACCTTATGGGACATCCCTTGGACTTGCCCTTTTAGAGAAAAGGGGAAGTAAAATCCTATATACTGCTGATTTTTATTCCGTTGTTGGTCTTATTTTGCTGCAGTTCAACCTTTCCGACGCACCCAAGTCAACATCGAAGTCCTTGGTAGGATGCTGCCTTACATGCCAGTGATCCTTCATCCTCAAGAAATGTGCGTGTCAGAATCCTCTAGTCTGTACATCAATCAGACAGCAGTCGTGAGGAGATTCAAGGAGGATGAGAGGGATACAGTTTCTGTCTCATCAGATTTAGGATCCATACAGCTAAACACCAGTCACAAAGCATTATGTAAGTTTCCTCAAAGAGTGGTGTATTCCTTGTGCAGGCCTAGAGTATGAACTTGTCCAGAGACAACTTTGAAAGTTGTTGTTTAAAGAGGACCCCCAAAACCAACTATATAAGACATTCAAATGGATAAGGATTAAAAGAGCATAAGAGGAAATATTATTTGATGTCAGGCCCAAAGGAAAGTAGACCGTGAGATGACTTATGTGCGTGTGTATGCACTTAAGACTATTATACATGTAAGTGCAATTGTATATTGATGCATTTACTAGTCTACTCACTATAGTTACTTTTACATTTATTTAGAGTGTAGTTTTATAGTTTGAACTCAACATCTCTGTACAGAACTGATAAGGGAAACTGTCAAACTGATAGGTTGACAGTTTATACCTGCAAAGAACCTCAAGTGTACAGACCAAATTATTTTTTGGTGATTAGTAACATTTGAGAACTTCCTGCAGAATGGATGGGCTAGAGATGGAGTTTTCTGTGCAAGTGTAAGCATTAGATTGCAAATTGAATTTGGAGCAGATGGGCACCAATGAAATTGAGGATAGAGCATATATGTTATTTTTACTGTATACTTCCCGTCCATGCCAAATATGATGAAACTTTATTTGCAAAAGGAGTACAGAACCTTCAAGCGGTTTCTAAATCTATTTACATGTGAACCTAACTGGTTTGTCCTTTATTTACTGTTCATTGTTGAAAGTACGACTGCCCTCACAATCTGACTTTTGATTTAATATTTGCCTTTTTATGATATTCTTATGAATAAAACCAAACATCGTTTCCCGAAAGCTTGCTCTTTGTGTTTTGTTTATCTCCTGAATTCCTGATATGAATAATCAATTAGATAACAAATAACATAACAATGAATAATGACAAATATATACATATATATATATATATATATATATATATATATATATATATATATATGTAGTGATCATTTCTTTCACAATACCTTCCAGTAACTATGAGTGACCACCAGCGTTGTGTTCGAGGAATATTTCTCACAATACACGTATATATATATATATATATACATGTATATATATTTTGTTATATGTCATTTGCCTAATCTTTTCAGCTCAGTTAATAGATCATACCCGCAGTGAATGATACATTACCCATGGTCCCATAAACATTCTATAATGCTCTCTTTTAGACAAATGTCCAGTCCAAGAACGCTCTTCAGTTGAAGGTAATGTTGATGAAGAATGCACCTATCACAGTGACTGCCAAGGTAACCTTCTTTGTTGCCCTGTTCATCGTAGACCCGGAAGAAGTTTCACATGTACAGAAGGCACACTCAGTAAGCAACTCATTTCCTTCTCTTGGCAAGCATAGCTGCAAAGTGAATTTCTACAAATTCACTTTTGTCATTATTGTCTGTAACACACTGACTAGTGCCAGAAATTATGCTAAACAGCATTAAAAATTATGTTAAATTATGCTATTAACAGTCATTGCTGTTTTGGGGTGTCCTTTTACTCCAAAATTCTCTGACAAGCAACAACAACAAAAAAAAAATCAGCAGCATTTTGGGGTGTCTTTTTGCTTCAAAAAAGACAAGGAAAAAAAAAAAGGTAATCAGCCATTTCAGCTGTCTTTTTGCTCTAAAAATCGCATAAATTCTCGAATAAAGTCAATTCTCTAAAATTATGCCAGACGGTGTAATATTATGCTAGGCATAATGCTAGATGCTTAAAGGGTAAAAACTATGCCCAAAAGCATAATTGCGCCAACTTTGGCAACTATGCTGTGACAATTATTGTGTTTGGTATAAACTGTATAACATGCATGAGATTTCATGAACATTGGAGAAATTTCAAAATAGCCCCTAAAACAGAAAATTTATCTTTGTCACTACTCACTAGATGTTGTGCTTTCTTTTATTCAGGAGCATTCCTGAAAGCTGAATAGCAAGAAAATATATATCCCCAAAATTCTTCAAAACCAGCTAATATCCAGATTGAAGAAGCTGTAAATTGAGCTTACTGGCATATAGTGCATGGCTGTTAAAGAGAAGCTGATGTAGAGATTTGTTGTTGTTGCTATTGTTGCCGGTAATTATTACAGATTATTTTGATAATGCTTCATCAAATACATTAACAGCATTTGCTTCAAATTTTATTGACATCTGAACTTACTGGTGCTCCACAGCTGCATTATGGGTCTATGTTGTTATTGTTTTATTTTGCAATTCAGGGAATCTATCAAATACATGTATTGAAGTGATAGATTAGTCTTTGGTTATCAATATGCAATGTTCCTGTTTGAACAGAAGTCTATATGCCGCCGGATGCAGGAAATATTTACATTGGGAACACTGATGACATCAATGAGATGTTCAGTCTTAATGCACTCCGCTATGTCCCAGCACGATGTGTTGATGGGGAGGACTATACTGACAATATTCGTGTCAGGGTAAGTCAAATATCTTCTGTCTTCCTTAGACATTCTGATATTTTGTTCTTCATGAAATATGATGTTTCGTGATGTATTGCTGACCCTAGAGGTGTGAAATGTTCTAACCAATCTCAGATTTGCCCTTGTTAAAGCTACTATTCAGTGTCTTTGGGACTGTGATGAATTATTTACCCAAAGTATGTAGAACATGAAGAAAATCAATCAAATCAATCAGTGGGTTGCATATTTATCTAGAAGGGGAAGTTCACCCTCAAAATAGGTTGGCTATATGGAAAGCAGAGAAATGAGAGAAGTATCTCAGTAATGTAGCAATGTAAAAAAAAAAAAGATTGAGGAAGTTATGGAGTTTAAACATTTTAATCTATCAAACGCAAATTGGCAGGCAGCTTTGTGACTTACACATGTACCTTTTGAGCACCATTCCCATTTACACTGTACAAAGATTTCATAAGTTTCCATTTTTTCCCTAAGAAAGCATTCATTATACCTGTGCCCTGAATATATTATTGGACACATGTTATTATACACCCCTTTTATGAAAAAAATCATATTTCATATTTCATCATAAATATGAAAATATACCTAATTTTTTAGTACAAATCAATGACAGATATGCCCAAAAAGTAAGTCATAATTTGTGTTTAATCAGCCACAACTTTAACATTTAATGATTTTCTTATTTTGTATTGGATTTTCCCAAACCTACGCTGATTAGTTTCTTTCATTTTTCCCCTTTGAAAAAAATACCATTATAGGTAGTTATGTGTTAAACTCTTCCCTTGATTATTCGTGATTCAGTGGAAGTGCAATTTGCTGCATGCATCTGATTTTTGAGAGGTCAAAGTGGGATCAGTTTCTGAAATTACCCGATACTCAAATAAACATGTAGCTGTATATTTTGATTGTTGCGAATGTTTTTGTGAGAAAAATGTTTCAAGACTTATTCTAGAAAAGTGTTACTGGATGTTGACCAGATGTGGCATAGGGTTTCCATATCAGAGAAGTACACACATGGGTTTTGAATGTAAACATGTGTGTGGGACCCAACAGATCTGGCCTGTCTAAACAAACATGCCTAGTAACGATTCTACTGGGGATAGTGGAAGACTTTGTGTGTTTGTAATTAGCACTGTACAACATGAACTGGCGAGATATGCACCCCACAGACCTTTCTATGATTAATATATCATCCCACACCCATGTGGTTCAGACGCTAATTGTGAGATTACTGATCATAATCTTTTTGTAACTCGCTAGAAGTGACATTCTTAATCTGATAAGAGCGGCATATAGAGATGTTATTTGCCATAAACTATTAATATTCTTGATTTCTGCTTGAACAGAGTAAGATTTTGAAGTTATATGTTCTGAATTATAGCTTTAATTTTTGCCAGGTCTTCCTGCATAATATTGATAGCATAATGTATACATGTAAATGTATGTGCTGCTCTTTGTCTTTCTTTTTAAGTACTGGTTACATTTTGAAGATTCTTTTCCAGATGATTATTAAGCCAATCTTCCTATTAGTATTTTGTATTCACTTCAATATCTGCATCTTTCATTACACTATCTAAATCTATCTGTTTTCTGAGTATTCAGACAGAGATAAATGCCTTTGGCAAGGATCTCCAATGAAAAGTTGGAATTTCTCATAGATCACATATATATCACACAAAGCAGTTTACAAAGCAAGGGAAATTTTACTATATTACTGTTAGATGCCTTTTTAAAACAAATTTATTAAAGGAGAATGATACCCTGGGGAAAAAAAAATCAATTTTAATGAAAAGAGAGAATAGAGAGAAGCAATTTTTAAAAAGTTCCATCAAAATCATTTACGAAATGAGAGAGTTATGAAAGTTTGAAAAGTCTCAATTTACTTTCTATGGCGATCCTCAAATTGGCAATGTTGCTTCAAAGTGACAGGTTTAGTAGTACAACTCTCAATATGTTTTGTACACAAAATTTCATATTTTCCCTATTATCTCTCAAGGTGCTTGTCTCCTTCTCAGCTCAAGATACCGGTATATCATAGGAAAATATATTTGACACAACATATGTTGAGTTCACAAAAAGACAAGCAGCGTCTTTAGAGATGATGGAGAAAATATGAAATTTTGTGTACAAAGCATATTGAGAGTTGTACTACTAAACCTGTCATTTTGAAGCAACATTGCCAATTTGAGGATTGCCATAGAAATTAAATTGAGACTTTTCAAACTTTCATAACTTTCTCATTTCGTAACTGATTTTGATGGAACTTTTTAAAAATTACTCCTCTCAATCCTCTCTTTTCATTAAAATTGATTTTTCCCCAAGGTTTCATTCTCCTTTAAGTCTAACCAACACTCACTTCAACTCCAACAAGATCTTTGTTAAATGATCAACTTTATTTGTTCAGCTCTATCCACATCGTAACCCAGAAGGAGACAATGTCAGAGCCAACATTCCTGTCCATGTTGTCTGCAACACACATTCAGTTGCTGGTATGTTCTATTGTAATCACCTTTGCTTTCAACTTCTTCAAAGTTTTATCTTGTTCTTAATGTTCAGACATGGTGGCAGGTCAAGTTGTGAGGCCACAATAATATTGTTTAACTTCATGCTTTATTGCCACAGATCAATTTGATTTTTTCTTATTTTTGTAGGCATTACAATTTTTGTAGATTGTAATGCCTGCTACATTTTCAAGACATGGAGAAAATATGAAATATTGTGTACAAAACATATTGAGAGTTGTAGGGAGGGTAGAGTGCTTCCCCCCTCCGGGGGGGGGGGAAGCACTCTACCCTCCCTCCCCCCCCCCCCCCCCCCCCCCACTTGATCACGTTCCCCAAAAATGCCCCTTTTTCTGAAAAAAAAATCACTTTTCCTTTCTAATAAGTGCCCTTTTTTTGGAAAAAATTCCACTTTTCTTTTCTAACAAGTGCCTTTTCCCCTTTTGATAAGTGCCCTTTTTTCTTCTCATTTTAATTACCCTTTTTTAAATCCGATAATTGCCTCCATATCTCTCTTATAAGTGTAAATTTACTTCAGATAGATGCCTCTTTTCCTTTCTAATAAGTGTCCTTTTCCCCATTTGAAATTTGCCCCGTTTCAAATCTAATAATTGCCCCTTTTTCTCTCTAATATGAGCCTTTTTTCCTTTGATAAGTGCATTTTTACTTCTGAAATGTACCCCTTTTTAAATCTGATAAGTGCCCCTCTTGACTTCTGATAAGTCCCATTTATCTATCAAATATGTGCCCCTTCCTCTTCTCATAGGTGCCTGTTTTCAGCTCTTATAAGTGCCCCTCCCACCTCTGATAAGCACCCTTTTCCTCTTCTGAAAAGTGCCCCTTTTACTTATATTTTCAATTGTTTCTTACAAAAAGAGCCATATTTAGCTTCAAAGAATCAGTGCGGC